>CALNHX010003230.1:0-155181 GCA_940337035.1 Agriotes lineatus | reverse complement strand
GCTATGACATAAATATAACGGATTTTCGTGAAAAAAGGAAAACTCCCCGCAGTGGTGGCTCGTGCAGTGGAAACGGGCCGTTGTTTTCTTACGACTTCATTAAGTTCTGAACATCATTTTTCTCCTAATACTTTGCAGTTTCAAAAGAAATATTCCAAAAGTTCCACGGGGAATGCTTTTTGGTGTTGGTCGTTTCATTTTTATTTCACCGGTAATAGCTGAAAGCCATTATAAACTTTAAATGGGCTTTGAAAGTGTAAGAAAATATTTTATTAAGAATATATAGTTAGCGTTCTTTGAAGTCACTTTTGGTAAAACACAATAATTTATATAATTTGCTCAATTAAAAATAGGATTTTTATTTATTTTGTAAATTATGGGGTAGAAAATATAATCACGTAATACTGAAGCGTTATTGTATTTTAAATAAACTAAATAAAAACATGAAAACTCAATCATAATAGCCGCCGGCTATTAATAGCAATTTACGATACTAGTGCGTAAAGCAAGTTTTTAGTCACGAGTGGGGCAGAGTTAAAACGCGAATGAGCGAGAGTTTTTAGCCCCTCGAGTGACTAAAGATGCTTTACTCATGTGTACCGTACAATATTTTATCTACCATAGAATCTAGAAAACAGGGTAAATATAAGAAAAATATTTAAATGTAATTTAGGATTACTACCAAACAGTCGTAATTTTACATGGTTAAAAATTTTAAAACATGCTGCCACTGACGACGTGTTTAATGATATCACTTTAAACACGTTGCTACTGACGACATGAACTGATAAAAACATGTTATTAAACAGTCGTTTTACAAACTTAAAACTGTCAACTAAAAGTCAATTTTATAACTGCCGCCGGCCGTTATGGACTCGTGATTTTTTAAAAATTAAGTAATTCCTGACGGTCCCCGGCCGTTAAGAATTATAACGGCCGCGTGATTTTTAAATTATGTTTAATAAATTGTTGTTAAAACTTATAAATTTCTATTACGAAAAAACTTGAATGACGAACGGCCGATACGAAAATAAGGAAATTGGTTGATTTTAAACCTAGACTATCACCTCGGATTACAAAATTCAACTGCCTCCGTTATTTGGTATATATCGGCCCAATGACATTAATAGCTATCATGGGCGTGGATTATTTTTTAACTAATGCCAATCACCACCAATATTACTACTTTTCGACGTTCCTTATTCTAAGAATAGTTGCATAAACTCTAAACTAACTACCGTTAAGTTTTTACTAAACAAATTTAAAGCGTACCTTGCTAAATAGGATGCATAATTTGAGATGATTCTGTAAGTCCTATAATAAATAAAAATTCTTATTAACATGTATGCTCGAAAGTTCTAGGTTTCCAAGATACTAAGTGAGGCTTGATGGCAATTCTAGCTGCTTTCCTGTTATCCGGTCCCATATTTTAAAGCTGCTACGAGTATACGCATGCATTTTTATAAGGCTGAACACGTTTAAAACACACATTATCAAAGAATCAACTTACCTAACAACCTGGAAAGACACGCAGCATCTTTGAACCGAAAATCCCCAATGTGGCCCTGATTGGCCAAGGTATATACAAATTTGAATCAGTTGGATAACAGGAAATTGCCCAATTTGTTTTATTTTTGCTACCATTTTCATGAAACCTGAAGGTATAGCAACTCATATATGATTAGAAATATCAAAGCAAAACAAAGGGCAATAAAAAATAATAATGTGCAGTACAACCCAGTCTAGAAACCAGTGCTCCACTACAAAAAATCAGAGGGCTAACAATAAGATTCCACCGTATAGAATGTAGCGAGTTAAATTATTTTGTTGTAAGGGCTTGTGACGAATACTTGAGGGCTTCTTAAATTATAGGTACTTCTTCAGAACCACTTTTAATACGTTGAGCAAATGGCTGACACTGAGCAGCACGTATATTTGGTAATCCAAGTTTTATTCTGTTTATTGCAATTACAAAAGTGATAGGTGTGTGAAAACCTACTCTAAACACAAATACGAATTTAAAAATTTCTTCATGACGTTAAGATTGACCTAGAAAATTTATTAGAAACTGATGAAGTACCTATTATTCGCAGATGATATAAAGTTATATTGAAATTTTTAAACTATTAATGATTGTTGTAGTTTGCAGGCAGATATAAATCGTATCTACAAGTGGAGTTTAGTTATTAAATTACATTTTAATATATCCAAATGTCATAAAATGGCCATAATAACCAAACAGAACAAAATAATACATAACTATCAAACGAACGTCAATTTGATAAAAACCGAAATTGTTAAAAATCTGGGCGTTGAATATGCTTCAAGTTAAGATTTGATTATCATGTTGAACTACAAATAAAATCAATACAAATGTTATTATACACTTTTGTACAAACTCGAGTACGCATCTATTGTCTGACAACCTTAAACTTTTCATCATAAAATACAAATGGAAAATATACCGAAGAGACTATTTATATTTAAAAAAATATAAGCAGGGTCCGAATTACTTGAATACCAGAACGATAAAGCACCGTAGAACATTTGAAATTTGGAGTTTGTAAAATCGCAGAGCAACTTATTGTTTTAAATAAAATGTTTTTAAATTTCACTTCATTGCATAGAACTAACCTTCAATTTTAACCTGCTAAATATATTCGGATACTATATTCAGTTAGCCATTAAAAATGTTACGATGTAAACACGACTTTATGACCACACCGAACTGCACTTTTCACTGGCTTAATTTGCGTTGGGAATGTCAACAGCTATCTCGCGGTTCAATCTGACTTAAAAACGTCTTCCTCTTATTATAGACCAGTGGCCTGTTTTAACCACAAAGTGGTTCTTTGGTAGATAGGTAGGTGACTAGCCTTGCCTGTAGAAGGTAAGGAAGAGTTTCCTTGTTTAGGGGTTAACGACTACCACAGGTGTTAGCGTGGTAGCCGGGGAGCGTACGATTTTAAAATCCTTCTAGATTCCGTCGGGAAGTAGTCTTCGACCGGACCGGCATCCAGATCGAGGTCTGCTGTTACAGCCCGTTGCGAAGCATTGAGCCCACGGTGGACTGCTACTTCTTCAGCCAGTCCGTGTGCAAGAAGGGCACCGCCGGCAAATACCGCCATTGAACTCCCATAGGAGCGGGAGGACGGGCACCCGATGCAACTCGTTCTGGGGCATAACGACCTAATACGGGGGCAGTGTAACGACCTTCGAGCCGGATCAAGTGCAGACAGATGAGCCAGCCTTCCAGATCATTCGAAAACGACCTCGGTGATTAATGCGCGCGATACGTCAGCATTGCTAGAATAGTCGAGGATATCTCGAAGGTTTCGGAAGGAATTCCAGGCGATATATATATATATATATACAGCTGGAGAGCGGGCAGTGCGGATCTAGCTACAAAGTGTGCTAAGCTTGCCATATAAATCATTCGTGTTTAAGTCGTGTGTAAATAAATAAAGTGTATTTGTTGTTAGAAATAGTTCCTGTTAGTGTATAGATCATTTGTGCTCCGTATTAATAGTTCTTGTGTCTTTCTTAAATCGTTAAGTTAAATTGCTGTAATAAACAAGAAGCGGCGTATAATTTTTAATAGCACAGAAGATAAATAGTAACAATACATTTGAGTTCTTTAATCATTTGCACCAAAGTGAAGCCAAAGTTTAAAACTGCTCCCGCATCCATATCCATCTCACTTCAACCATGATCCATACTTTATTGTTCACACTGAGCAGGCAATTTCTAGGGCAACTAAACAAAGACGAAGTGCGCAAAATGCCTACTTAGAATACCTGTAAATAATGTTGAAATGGCAAATGTTATCAGGTTCGATCAGTTTAACAGATTAAATTTCGTGGTAAACATCGTTAACTAGCTGGCTATTGGGCACCGGCACATATCGGGTTGAAGTCCAGACTGCAACAGGAATCCATTAAGGCTTGAAGCAATTTTTAGATGAGGCTGGAAGCCATTTTGAAACGACAAATTTCAAAACGATACTCCAGCCGGCTTCTGTTGGTCAGCGGCGGAATTCTGACTAAGGTTTACGTACCCCAAGCAAAAATGATAAATTAGAGCTTGCATTCGCAGATTCATGCATTGTAATTATTGGGAAACTGAAGAGACGCCGTGAATAGTTTTATAAATCGACTGTACTCAAAAAATCACGTTACAAGTGGCCGATTTATAACACCTTATACAGTTCTCAACTTCAACAAATATACATCGGTATTGGTTCTTTGTTGGGAAGCTTCTTTATTATTGTTCTGTAAATGTTTCTGGGATTTTTCCTGTATCGTATATATCTCGTATACTTCTGAATATTGTATCTAGTGTATTTTGATCTAGGCTCTTGATTATTTCGCTAGGAATGTCGTTGACCCCTACTGCTTTGTTGTTGCTAAGGTCTTTTAGAGCTTTATCAAATTCTGACCTTAATATCGGACTATGGTCTTCTTCTCCTTCGCTCCCATTTATTTATAGTTCATTAGCAAGGTTTCCTTCGTCCTCTTTATATAATTCTTCTAAGTATCTCTGCCACCTTTTTAATATTTTTTTGATTGACATGACACTTGGGTTTCTTCTTTCTAAAAATGTTTTTAACCTTTTTGTATGCTCTGTCTATTTTTCCATTCTCCACATCTTGCTCTATATCTTCGCAGTTTTCTTTTATATATTTTTCTTTTGCTCTTCTGGTTTCTCTTTGTATTCAGTTCCTAAGTTTCCGGTATCGTTGTTGTCCTTGTTCTGTGTTTATAGTTTTATACCTTCTCCGTAGTAGTGGTACATAAAGTAAAATCACATGAAAAGCTATAAGCAAACTATGAAAAAAAATAAGGACTAATCCACTCCACATAATAATTATTAGGGGGATTTAATACACATTTAGTTTAATTCAGTCTGTCGCAAAATTCGTGAAACGCATTAGGCGATGGAACTTTGTAGTCAATTTCTATACTTTTGGATTTATATCCCTGTAGATGTGAAGCATATCCCCAGACCTGCTAAATTCTGTAATTAACTTTGATTAGTTTTACTCATGTTTGAAATTGAACTCATAGGTGAGGATCCATGTTCTACCAAACTTGATAAGTGTATAATTCGATATCGATGATGGTCTAGTACTGATTCGACTGAATTAATAAATTATTAATACTCCAAAAAATTATGGTTAATTGCTTATTCAAAGTTTTTATCAATTTCATAATCAATTTTCTGATGACTGCAATTAGTTAATCTCATAAGATATTTCTTGAAGTGAAGAAGTTACTGGGAATAATGATTAAGAAAAAATTTATAAAATACTCACCCCTGCAAATCCAATATTCATGTGTTAACTTAGTTTAAGAGGATTAAGACTTCAGGTTATATCTGGAATAGAACAGTTGTTAACAAAACGAAAGTAAAGAAAACCTGGAAAAGCCTCCCAGACGACTTTCACTATGAGTAGTAAGGTCGTTTTCATGTTCAAAAATTTCAGAATTTTTATGTGCAAATTATTACCCGAATTTTAATATTTTAAATGGGGTTAAATCACGAAATTTCAAATTCAGACTCCCCTCATTTAAAATTTGATGGTTGAGTCCACAATCTTGACCTCAATAATTTACGTCGAAACCAACGTTTTAAAATATCGACTTAAAGATGCTCACCTTTCTAGTTTACACTCTAGAATTAATAGTAATTTATTATACAAGACGATAAAGTTAAATTTTATCCACGAGTGAATTGTTTAACGTCGAGACGAAGTCGAGACGTTAATGATTCAAGAGTGGATAGAAATAACTTTATCGTCGTGTATAATACAATATTTTTTTCTATAGGAAGAACTTTAATAATTTCAAAAGAAAATAATGACAGTCAATCACATTTCAAAATATCAGTAGCTAGATTGGGTTGCTACGATAATACGAAGCCGTCATATTTAATTTAAACAAAAGTTAGAAAATTAAATTACTTTATCTATCCTTGATGTTAAAGTGCTACTTTATCTACCCTTGCTGTTAAAGTAAAACTTGACCTTTTGTTTTGAGTTGATAAAAGCATACTTTAACGTGTGCTATAGAAAAAATATATATTTGTACAATAACGTAAGAAAATAGTATAATATAAATGTTGTATCAGATATTAAAAGTAGAAGCAAAATTACAAAGTAAATCGGCAACTAAAGATCAGTGACGTATAAAACATCTGAAGTGGACCATATAGACACAATAGGTGGGTCAACATCGGATAAGGGCGAGAAGCTATATTAGATATTAAATTATCGTGCGATTAAATTTCAAAGTCAGTCACAATCCTGAAATATTTGCCTTATTTATAATAAAACCTAGATCCTGTAAGGTGGTGAACATAAAGTGTAAATAAAACGTAGAATCTATAAAAATTTCAAGATGGAAATAACTCAAAACATAAGGGTTTGAGAAAACAACATCATGAGATAAGTTTCCACGAGCCCTTTGAAAACGATAGCACGTGCAGCAGACGGAATGGTGCAAAAATGTTGTTAGCATAATCTGATAAAGCTATTACTGTCCTAATTAGCTTTACATGCCGTCGTTGGTTGCACTGTGAAAAAGAAGAGAAGCTTTAAATGTGTGCGTAATTTGAGCTCGCCCAACAGGTCGCAATAATTTACGGAATTACTGGGTGAAAACTAGACATACAAGATTAATTACATAAAAACATATCGACGACGAAAATATTGGCTTTTATGTTCGTTTTAAATTGAGGGAGCCAATTAACCTTGCGAACTGACCTTGCGCAGTCGCCCACAAAAAACGAGGTGTTGGTAACTTTCATCTAAATACCTCTATTTATATATTTGAAATTGGCGCGTTAACGGTTATTTTGCAATTCCATCTTGACATTTACATGTTTGTCGTCGCAGCAAAGAGAAGGAAGAAATTTTCGTTGTAGACGTCAAATGCTGAGATCTTTTACGAGCATTGCTGGGTGGAAAATAAATATGTTTTCCCTCTGCTGATCATGTAAGTCAGTGATACAGCCTTAATAACAAAACGTGTAAGTCGGTGATTATATTTGTTTGCTGCTTTCCCTTAACAACGGAACTTAATATTATAATTAAGCTCCTAGGATAACAAAATTGGCAACGCAAGATGCAGACTTAGACGTTTTGTTTATAACGGCACGTGTTTATGTGACACTCACAGGTAACATGACTCACGAAAATTAATCCTGGTGACAGGAGACAAACTAAACGATTTTTTCAAAAATCTAGGAAAATTTCGATAAGGAGCGGGGAAAATATAATAAGATAACTCGGAATGTACCGCCTATTAATATTTTTGGCAGGCAGCAAGCAGCGGATTTGCCTTGGCTTGCACTTGCCTACCTCAAATGTTAATAGGTCCTTACATTCCTTGTTACCTAAATAGCTATTTAGTAATATGTTTCCTTTTAGATTTACTAAGGTTATATCAGAACAGTTTCGGCTAGACAACACAGCTACAGCTATGTGCTGTTATATTTCAATAAATAATAATAATGGTGAGGCACTAACACCCCATGAAGGAGTTTGGCCTACAAGGCGGAAGGTCAGAGTTTGCCTACCCTCGCTTTTAATAAATATTTCAAATATACTCAACAGAAAAGAGGATTTTTTAATCTGAGTAACTATGGGGGATTGCCACTAGAGCGTTTTTTTTTCATACCTACATATAGCAACATTGACAACACATAGTTTTGATTCGTCGTTATTTTGGTTAATTACTAACGTCACAAAAACAGGTATTGAAATCGCTATTTATAAAACCAATGTCATGTCAAATAAATGTCAATGTATTGAAAATCAAGTAGGTGGGCTTTTGCTTTTATGCATCTCATTTGATATACTTTTAAGCACTAGTTGTGAGATATTTTCTTTTCATAACTAATTGCGAAAAGTGTGACTTTTCGAAACTTCTGTCAGTTTTGAAAAGTGACATCTTATATGTCTAAATTAGAAAAATCAAATTTTTTAACGTCTTGGAAAAATTTAGAGTTTTCCATATCAATTTACATCAATTGTATTTAATACACGCATATTTCCAAACTACTTTCAAATCCAGTAAAAAATAAAGGTTTTAAACGTTTATTGATGTAAAAAACTGACTCTGTAAAAAATATCCTGTCTCGTGTAGAATAACTTTAATTTCCACACTTGGTAGACAAATAGTAATTTATGATACAAGTGCGTAAAGCTGGTCTTTAGTCAGGAGTGGGGCAGAGTTAAAACGCGAGTGAGCGAGCGTTTTCAACCCCGCGAGTGACTAAAGGTGCTTTACGCATGTGTATCGTACAATATTTTATCAACGAAAGAAACTAGAAAACACGGTAAAAATACAAAAATATTTTAAATGTAAATTAGAATTACTAGCAACCGCTCGTAATTTTGCGTGGTTAAAACTTTTATAACACGTTGCTGCTGACGACGTAAACTAATGAAAATATGTTATTAAACAGTAGTTTTACAAACTTAAAACTGTCAACTAACAGTCAATTTTACCCAGTGTCGTAGATAAAAAATTATTATCTACTTTGATGTCACAATATGGTTATTATAAGTCCGAAAACAGTGCCACAATAGATTCGATTATAGCACTCTTTCTGCATTGTTATTTTCGTATGAAAAACGTTGAAGCAGCCTACTTTGTTGAGACATTTGATAGATTGTCACATTTATGGAATGTCAAAATTCAAAGTTTTTGGTTATTTTTATTCAAAGTAGACAAAATAGTATTTTATACTCCTTGAATACGAGGTGTAGCAACACTTGTTCCAGGAGCAATCGTGCTACAATAGGCCCTCTTATTAAGCTAGTATAATAGTATACTATTATATACTATATCTTAATGTAGCTATTCAATCACTGAAAACTGTGCCTTAATAGTATGCACTCAGTTCAAAGATAAAATGGTGGACTGTATACTAAAAACATTTACTGACAACAGTGAATTGGTACATTGGTAGTACATTTCACTGTATTATAATTTATTATTGTTGAGAAGCTTTGTCTGATAGCATTCTTAGCACTCGTTTGTCACAATGTAGTGGTGGGGTCATCTCACCGTCTGTGGTTTCCAACAAACAGGGTCTATTAAAGCACTGTTGTTGTATCGTTCTTTTTTCTTAATAAACGTCGAAACTGTCTCCTTCCTTTCAGACGCTGGGGAGATTGTCACATTTATGATATGTAAAAATTTAAAGATTCTAATTATTTGTATGTAAACAAAATCTTGTAGGATACGCTTGCAACTTGTTACATCCTAAACACTACTTTACGACAAAGCGTCAGTGTGTTACAACTTAACGTACTTTACGGCATGACATTAACTAGCTAAGAGAATAGCGCGTAGAATGACTCAAATCGGGAAAGCATTACACAGCACCGTTGCTCCAACCTGTAACAAAACGGGGTGTCGGGGTCCCTCAGTGAGATGGAAGTGGTCCATTACGGAACTAACCAGGGCAACGGCATATTAAAAGAAAAGCAGATGTTAGATGCCAAAGCGCAACCACTTTCCTACTAGAGGAAATACACAGGTGAGCCCACTGAGAACAGTGGAAACAAATGGGTACACCTTCTAATTTCAACCTTGGATGTGCTTGGTCGAAATGACCACGAACAACAGAGTTGGACTTACCTTGCGGGAAAACACCTTTGCAGCTTTCTAGGCTCCGTTTACAAAAGAAAAACACACAAAATCGCATGCAAATGCCATAAATATCAAAAAGAAAAAGACAGCTAATTAAAAATGAACTATATTAACAATAAGTAAGTAAACATTGATGAAGAAATTTAAAGCTAACGAAAGACTAGTAAGGGTTAAATTACGCAACGTTTAAACTAGCTAAGGGCGGTAAACTTCATAGCAAATAATCTAAAAGACTCGCAAACGGTAACAACATTAAATATTCAAGGAACTCATAAACAATCAAACTTGACGGTCAACAAGTAAACGTGTCTCAAATGCTTTAAATACAGTGAGCGCCAAAAAGCATTGGTCAGTTTCAATTTGTAATAACAATTTATTTGCTTAAATTACACAGTTAATCAAAACTATTTCTTAAAGACCAAGAATGGGAGATTCACTTATAAAAAATTCTGTCGGTTAAATGACTCCCCTCTTGTTGAATGCACTCTTTTAAACGGCGGCCGAAATCTCTCATCACACGTTGCCGCATATCCTGCAGTGTAGCTTCAATATTTTCTCGAATAAACATTTTAAGCTTTTCCAGATTTCTTATCTTTCTTGTAAATACTCTGCTCTTCAAGTAATCCCAAAGAAAAAAGTCATGAGTGGTTATGTCCTGCGATCTTGAAGGCCAAGGAGGGTCACCACAGCAAGAAATCAGTTTATTTGGAAACGATTGTCGTAGGAGATTCGTATTATTTCTTGCGGTGTAATTGGTAGCACCGTCCTGTTGA
This sequence comes from Agriotes lineatus, assembly GCA_940337035.1. Lineage (NCBI taxonomy): Eukaryota > Metazoa > Arthropoda > Insecta > Coleoptera > Elateridae > Agriotes > Agriotes lineatus. The sequence goes on along the minus strand of CALNHX010003230.1, from coordinate 144,746 downwards.
AACCAATATTCATTTACTATTTCCTCTTCTATTTGCGATAAAAAGATCTTTGAAGCATGTAATGTCTTTGAGATGTAACCGTTACCGTTTCACCAATTTCCTTGAAAAAATTAGCCCCGACAACCTTTGACTATGAAACAGCACACCAAACTGTCACTTTCGGAGGATGTTAAACATTGAAACAAAACTCCCAAGTTTTCTATTTATGAAGAAATTATCATTGATTCCGTAGGTGAAGCGTATGGGTTTTTATTAGGTATTGAAACTGACCAATGCTTTTTGGCGCTCACTGTACTTTAATCAACACAACGTTAGGCTAATCGTAAACATTAAAACTGACGGCAAATGTTCAATTTAGAGTAGTGACCGCTACAACAGCTTAAACGGTAAATCCTAAATTGGCAGCAACGACACTTCAATAAATCACTTCGTTCACTGTAGTCTAGGCACTATAAAACTATAAAAAAAAATGGGGTACCTTAAGTAGTCCAGGTTACTTCAACTGAACGTCCAACGAAGCTGTAAGTGGTCGTTCCTAAGCAACTACGCCCAAGACGCTTGAAGAAGCTGTCGAACAGCATAGGGGGTGTTGTCGAAGAAGGAGGGTCTGTATCAGGTTAACATCCCCAACAAGGGTAACAAAGAATCCGTAACAACGTGGCAAGGACTCAAACGATAAACGGAACTTTATTCTGCCAAAATAAGCCTCAACGGGGATTCCCACAATATGAATCCGCCCAAACGAGGCATTATTCAAAGCTGCCAACTCCACGATAAGAGGAACTCTTTGACTAATAAGTACAAAAAACGTCAGTTAAATACCCAAGAAGTTGACCGATAAGCACCCACGCAATTTGACTTAATTTCGACATTGCACGGCGAAGACCAAGGGCCTCCGCCGTAGAGAACCAACAATCATCTGTTGCCTTCCTGGAAACTAGCGGTGCCAGACAGGAGGGGCCGCGCATACATTTTGGCCAAAACTTACACACATGTTTCAACGAGCCAGACAGAGAAACGTTTGCTACCCCTCATTCCTACTTACACAACTAACTCTTTTTAGCGAAGTAGTACTATGCTTAAGGCGAGAATCGCAACAAAATTATGCCGCTTTGAAACAAGGCTGAAAACACGTGTTCGCCTGCCTCGCTTGCACTCATAGTGGCCGATCCCTTCCAGTGCTGTATTTTACATCCAAAGAGAAATCGATGAGACGGCATGTGTGCTACTTAAGAGAACAAAAACAAGCACATGATTAGAAAAACTCCTTTACAAGCGGAATTTTAAGTTCAGAAACGAGAAATGACACAAATTAGAACTGAGATCGTAAAAATGGAAAATGTCTTCACAAGCTTATATGATAAGTAGCTATTATGTACGACTGCATTATAAGTTACTGTTTATGATAGTTTCGCGGCAGTAAAGTAGCTGTTGATAGTACTATTAAAATGAAATTGACTCTAGTTTACTAGAACTGTAGACTATCTTTACGTCAGCTGTCGATATCAAAATAAATGTTTGTCAATATCTATCAAAGCACTCTAATGTAATTTTTCTCTGTCGCAGAATAAGAGGTTATAGCGATTAACATATCTATGAATGTTATGAGTATGATAACTGCAGCAGATGATGTTTTGATTTCCGAGCTTGTAGAGCGAGGATTTTAAGACATCTAATGCTGTTATGATTCATAACATCCGTGGTTTGTTTAATAGTTTATCGGTTGAAGTATGGTCATGGTTTCCATGTACGGTAAAGGAATATTACCGTACCGATACAGTTGTGTCAGTATGGTAATAGTTGTCATGTAGGGTAAATGTATATTACCGAATAGATACAGCTATAACTTAGTTACTAGCCTACTCTTGTATATGTAAACAAAGGCTTAATATCCCGAAACTGGGAAAAATTCGATTTTAGCAGTCGAACATACAGCTTTGTATATAAATACCTCGTACTTAATCTGATTCTATTGACTCGTCGTCTATATTAACCTCGCTCGCAAAACTGGCTCGGCCATAAAATGGGCTCGTCGAATAAAGTCCTACATTATGTACTTGTTATACAAGTAGCTATTTTCTACAACCCCTACTGAAAGTAAGCATTTTACCAATAGCTAATCGAACTACAAATGATATAATGTAGATCAGCGTGCTAAAATTTAAATCAGCTGTTTACTTTTGGCACACGTCCTGCACGTTATTCTAGTTACTTCTTTCGTTGAATGTAAAGCACTTTTTGAATAGTTATAGCATCATGTAATGTACGAAGTAAAGTTGTTACTATGTAATTACTTATTACAACTAACTTTGACAACTACCGGTTACAGAAATAGTCTTGGTTCCGGATATTTATCCACTGACATTTTCTTATTACGACGATGACGGTAACTGTTTAAAATGTTAACTTTGTTAAATCGATATTTATGGATTAATAACAGTAAATTTGGGGTTGTACTCGTGCTAAAAGTGCTATTGCACTTGACATGTTATGAAACTTAGCCTAGCGCTTCTTTTAATAATTTTCATGTCTCGTGCACTAAACAGTCACTTTTAGCACTTGTATCATAAATAGCTACTATCTACTTCGATGTCTTAATGTGGCTACTAAAACACTGAAAACAGTGCTTTAATTGGGCCTATTAAACCACCGTACTTGAGTTAATGTTGCATATGAGAAACGTAAACGCAGCCTCCTTTATTTAAGACAACTGACAGAATGGCACATTTATAAAATATCAAAACTCAAGATTTCTGATTAGTAATGATCTATAGCTCTTCAAGTTCCACTTTCTCTTACACTTTCTTAATAATTGCCTACTCAAGCGAGATGTCTACACTCGAAGAAAGGAAAATGAAATTTTACAAGTGACATCGGCTTACAAAGGTTAAGCTATCTCCAAACACAAAATAAATATTACTATACAGGGTGTTATAGATGCCCATGCAATAATTCTAACCAGTGATAGAGCTAACCAAAATGAACAAGTTTTCTATTTATCGTTTTTCATTTAATCGCATATTTCTTCAATCATTAATCTACCCTAAATTTGACGAGACGCTTGGTAAGCAAATCTAAATTAAATGTGAAAGACATACGTATATTATAACTATAAAGTTCTTGGACAAAAACACATGCTGTCAATAACTTACCTATTTCAATTATTGATGAGGTACGTTGGCGACAAGATGTGAACTAAAAGTTTTGTCAGTACCTATGCAGTTTTTGCTGTCTTGCATATTAAATAAATGTTTGTTTGTGTTTTGTGCCATTAAATTAAAATATTATTCCATAGGCGGGTATGCATTTTATAATAACACTGTTTTGAATTTTAACTCAATTTTGAGGGCGTTTTCGAAAAAAATGATAAATGGAGAAGTTGTCCAGTTTAGCGAGTTCTATTTCGTATTAAAATATTTGCACTAATTTCCATTACTCCCTGTATATCCCAACAATAAGATGAGTAGACTACCCATACAATAATTTACTTATATTACGAAATCAAATAGAACCATATGACATCGCTGCAGGAACCATAAATTCAACACAATAAACAATGACGTCAAGTCAATTCAATAACTGATTGAGTAAACCCCCCCTAATTGAAGTACGTTACTGGCGAAAACTCACAAATCGGTGAATTACAGTAAAATACACACTAAAGATACCTTAAGCCGAGAAAGTGTATGTCAAAGAGGTTACAACAGAGGGAGGGGTTAATGGCTGGCAATCAATTTTGGCTGACGTAGCAGCCCCAAATTACAGCTGTGTTGGCGTCCTGGAGTTGAACAGATGCAAGCGGAAACGGTAAAGTTTCACTCTTCAAGCGATTTACGAAACACGACATACAGCGAAGCTGAGCTCCCGAGTTTATACAAACTTACAGCCGTTGTTTATATCCACTGAATCTACGTATATTGTAATAGTCAAAGGAAATTGAAGCTAGGCTTGTCTTACATTCGAACTACGACCCGAAAGAATGGCAATCGGCTAATGCAACACGACTCAACTATAACGAAAATTCTACTCGCAAAAAATGTCTTACAGCGGCTATCTCGACGACAGGGGACTTGGTCCGCAGTCTCAAAGTTTCTTTATTTTCTTCTACGCTCAGTGCACAAGTCCTTATAAAGCGACACGGCACTGCAATCGGTATGCTATAGAAGCTTGTACAAATTGATCTAAGGCTCGCTCTAACTTGGGCCAACCTGAACGCCTTAAGGTTCTAGAGGTGGCATTCTCACAAAACACGTCTTAACTGTTCAAAATATGGGCACCAAGGCTTCCAAATTCGTTTTCGTTTGCTCCCCTCCTTATATTTATCTGTGACTTCGCTTACAGCTGTCTTCTTTTATTTCGTTACTTCCATTGCACAAAAACTGTGTCCAGACGTGTACCTGGATTTAAAAGTCCAAACATACTTGTATTACCGAGAATTTCAATTGGCGACTGGTCGTAAAACATAATCTGAAACCACACGTGTTTTCAAGGTTCTGCTAGTGTTCCTACGGGACACTTTCTAGATTGAAATCTGTAACTACAGCATAAATAAGCTCTGCTGAGTACTAGAAAATACCTTAAAAAAACATCTGCTAGCGATCTAAGGTTTGTGGCTGATGTATTTTAATATCACCGGCAAATAAAACTGGAGATTTTGTTTCAAAATAAGACAAAAAACTTGTAGAAATGTTTTGTCCAAAAATGCAGACTGTTTATATTTTTCTTCGTTGTAAACGCACGTTAAAGATAACTATGACTGATGCAAAGAGTTTACCTATATAGGTTTACTTTTATATACGGTTTCGTAAACCTGATTTAGTAAATAACCGAGGTACATATAAAACATTTATTTTTTATAACAGGCAAAGAATATTTCAATCGTAAATAAATCAAGGGTTTCATTCCTAGCTTTATTCAATTTAGTCGTGATTTGCAAACTATTTCTGTTCATGCCTAATAATGTAATTTATAATTATATTTTATCGGTTTCAGGATATTAAGCCTTTGTTTACATATACAAAAGTAGGCTGGTAACTAAGTCATAACTGTATCTGTACGGTAATATTCCCTTACAGAACTAACGAAGTAGAAAGGGGACACATGCCCCCCACCACTTTTAATTGATCAAGCCCTGCGGGCATAAAATTAAATTAACAATTGCGCAATTGCCTGGGGCGTTTTAATAATTAAATTTCCTGGGGCGTCAGCCATTTTGATTTCGTCACACGGAGGCCATTTTGGATTTTGATTTCGCCACGTGTTGCTAGGACGCCATTTTGTTTTAATTGAAGCGGCGGACATTTTGGATTTTGATTTCGCCACGTGATGTTAGTGCCATTTTGTTTTCTCCATCTTTGATTTTGATTTCGCCATGTGATGCTCGAGCCATTTTTTTAATTGGTCACGTGATGTTCTGTATTCGTCACGCCTATACTTACTCTGTCTCACAATCGTCCTATCTCTCTTGCATTCATTTATCTTTGTCGTACTAACTGTAAGATTATGTCTTGCTCATTATAAAGTCATATTTTATTTTAAAAACTTTTCTGGTCTTAGCCGGATTCGAACCTGCTACCATTGTATTGCGATCCTCATACCCTATCCACTAGTCTATGGCGACTGTAAATACTTTCTCTTCGATGTCCATCACTATGTAGACTGTTTAAATTGTTGCCTATATTTAAAAAACTTTTCTGGTCTTAGCCGGATTCGAACCTGCTACCATTGTATTGCGATCCTCATACCCTATGCACTAGTCTATGGCGACTGGTAAATACTTTCTATTTAATCTCTTATTATATTATACGAGGGTGTATCAAATATAAACGGGACTGATTTATTTTTAAATTTTCACGGGGTTCGTGACCTTGAACGAATTGACGCGCAGATAGCCCGTACCATCTGGGAGGTGGGAGAACGGGCCGCGATTCGTCCGCGTCACTTTAGTATGAAAAGAAACAATGAGCGAGAAAGACGTGCATATCTCCGTGGAGCAACGTATTATCAAGTTTTTGGCCAAGGAGGGGGTGAATCCAACTGAAATTTTGCGGCGATTACAGGCACAGTTCGGGGACAACACCCTGTCAAAAGCCCGCGTGTTTGCGTGGCACAGAGAATTTTCTGGTGAGCGTGAAAAGGTCCAGAACGAGAGCCATGCTCGCCGCCCAAGGACGAGTGTGACCGAAGCCAAAATTGAGGCAGTGCGAAATCTCATGGAGGGAAATCGTTGAGGAACTGAACATCAATTACGGGAGTGTCGGCCAGATCGTGACAGATGTCTTGGAAATGAGCAAAGTGTCCGCTAGATGGGTTCCCCGTCTGTTATCGGAGGATCACAAGCAACATCGATTGGAGATTTCGCAGCGACTCTTCAATCGATTCCAGCAGGAGGGTGGGAAACGCTGGAACATCCGCCATACAGTCCCGACTTATCCCCTTGTGACTTCCATCTTTTTGGATCCCTCAAAGAAGCGCTTGGAGGCCAACGTTTTGACGACAACGATGCGGTGGAAGCATTTGTGCTCCATGGCTACAAGAACGTCCGAAGAGTTTCTACGATGACGGAATAAAAAAAACTCCCAATCCGATGGGAAAAATGTATTGCTAGGGCGGGAGACTATGTAGAAAAATAATATGTTTGTCTAAGCTTGATTAAATAAAGTTAGAATTTTGTAGAAAGCAAATCCTGTTTATATTTGATACACCCTCGTATATTATATTTTCCGAGGTTTTTGTGTAGTTGGTGGTACTGTATCTCGGTTATTTATATTAATAATCATTTAACGAACAAGAATGTTAATGAGAGCGATTAATAATCGAGATATTTTAACGCGCGAGCGCCAGCTAGCGCGTTAATGGTAGAGATTCTTAATCGCCCATTAACATACGAGTTAGTTACTACCATATTTTTCCGTTGATCGTATATTATTAATTTGAAGAAAATTTTATTACATGAAATAATTTGACACTTAAAGTTTTGACAATAGTGGTACAGGGTGACCATAAATGGTTGTGACTCTTTTTCTTAGGTTGACATTGTTTATGTTGGTGTCACTGTCAGGCTATGTCTGATTTTAGTTTTGCAGGTTAGGTTTTGCGTCAAGGAAAGAAATATAAATAATCTCGTTTCGAGGTTATCATAGGTATCTTTAATCCGCATTTAAAATAAATAAGTTAGCACCGCTATCTCGAAGATTATGAAAGCAGATGATAAGTTTATATTGAATTTGAGTTGTTCTCTAAAGTTTTTATTAACAACCAAATTGTAGTTTTGCCCTTAGTAAGGAAATCATTGACTTGCAACTAAAACTTGAAACTCAAAATTTCCGCTTCTTTGGTTGTAACTCGAAATTTAGTTTAAATTACTCATTAATTACTGCATATTTAAACACTGCATTGTGTAGAAACTCTTCACCAAGTCGTCAAAGATAGACCACGTGAAACAATACACTTCCAGCTTTTATGATATTAAAGCCGAAGCTGATATTGGACGCAGCCAGAAATATCATCTCGATATGCGCCACTTAGAATTCCTGGAGAGACGGGCTTTTATTTCGGACCATTTACATGTCACAATGCGAAGGACGTTTCAAACGTAACGGCTCAAATTTCAACTTGTCACCGAAATAGAAATTAATGTGCGCTTCCAGAGATTTCGCCTAATTCATGACGTTGGCTCGTAATGCAGTCGCAGTTCTAAACGGCACAAATGGTGTGCTAAAAAGCTCTTTTGCTCGAGAGCCGAACTGGCGAAATTGAGACGTGTTAAAGGTATTAAAACCATTGTCATCGCAATTAGAACTTCCTTTTTCGCTTGCTGAAAAGGAGTTGTGCTGTCCTCGCCTGTACATACCCTTATATTTTTACGTTAATTAAATGTAAGAGTAGATTTTAATTTTTCTTGATTGTAGAGTACTGTACCCAAAAATAAAATACGAAATCATATTTTGCATTATATTAGCTGTGCTCCGATCGCCATTTTTACTATCGGAAAGTGCGCACGTAGAAAACCAAGATGACCGACACCCAGGGAAGTTAAAATTCAAAAAATTGAACTTAGAAAAAAAACTGAAAAATGTCAAATTCAAATATTCGCTCGAAAATTTAAATTAAAACGGCAGCCGCAAAAAGTGCGCACGCAGAAAACAAAGTTGGCCGACACCCCGCAAAGTTTAAATTCAAAAATTAGAACTTAGAAAAAAAATCTGAAAAATTTCAAATTCAAATATTCGCGCGAAAATAAAATGGCCGCCGCGAAATTCCGGAAGCAAATTAAAAATGGCCGCCAAGTAATTTAATCAGAAGCTAATACGTAATTTAATCAGTAGCACATGTGAAAATTAATTAGATCAAACGGCAAAATTAATTAGATCAAACCGCGAAATTAATTGGGTCAATCCGCGAATTAAAACCGCGAAATCCGCGAATAAATCCGCTAATTAATCCGCGAATCAATTAAAAGTGGTGGGGGATAGGTGCCCTCATTCTACTCCCTTCATCAATGTACCTACATCAATATAATAATGATCCATGTGCTGGCCTAATCGCGCTTGATGTTATTATGCCAAAAAAAGTCCAGACTTATTAGAGGCAAATAATATCCAATTCGTTCCTAAATCAGACAACTCCCCTAATGTTCTCCAGGTAAGATGCATTTTGGGCTGTACTTAGTCGAAAAGTGTATAACCATGGGTGGGAAGCTGCTAACGAAGAACAACCAAGAAGAAGAGTCTAACAAAATATCTGAGAAATTGATATTATCACCATTCAGACGCTTATGACACGCGTTAGGAGATAATTACGTGAAACTGAAGATAGTGGCACCTTAGCTGCAATTAAATTTTGCGTTTGTTTTAGTGACAGACGTTGTATGTTGATTATACAGTGTGTCCAAGATAAGGAGAGCCAGTATGTAGATTTCGTTAATAGTAAGAGATACAAATTTAGTTAAATGGGAAAAAATTGCGTAGATAGGGGACTAACGAAATGACACTTAGAAATCCTTGATATAATTTTTCATTTTTGAGTTATATTAAAAATCCGAACTTTCGAGTTTCTAAATCAATTTTTTCTAAAGTTAATATTAAAGTTAGAGCGAAACTGACAAAACTTCTTTATAGCAACTTTTCATGGACTTACAGATAACGTCATTAATTTTTTAACAGACGTTTCGTCTTCGAGTAACCATCATCAACTTATGTTTTTTAAATACTGCTCTTATTTTCTGATGTCAAATTTTAGAAGCCCTTTTATTTTGAATTCAACAATGTACCACACATAGTTTAATTAAGTTTCTAGTCTTTTTTGCCACAATCCAAAAATGTTTTAATACGGACCTGTGTCCTACGGATTTCATACGTTGTTCAGCTTTTGTAATTTATAGAAAGAAGTAAAAACCACACTGCATGTTTTCAATTCTGAATAATCGCGTATGGTCGTGGAATACAAATAATTTTTAACAGGAGGTAATTAATTTATTGATTATTATACCGCGTGGCCATAAATATCTGTGATGTCGGTAGCCATGAAATTAGCTACTTATAAATGTTGGTTACCACTACGGAGTAAGAGAGAAGAAGACCGATCGCCTTGCTACAGAATCTGCGATGATATTTACAGCTCTTTGGTACAGTATCTACCACCGACAGCGCTGGTGTTCCCGCCGGATTCTCAATCTGTCACGTGATCATGGCATACGAACGCTGCGGCAAATCAAAACGTAATTCAGACGTAAACAAACCCCCACCCTGCCGCTATGGAAATCGGTCTCCTTACCTCTTACTTCATGGTTAGCACTATTTTTCAATTATAATAATAAATTATAGAAATCTGTAATCATTTTGACACCTAGGAATGTCAGTTGTGATGACATGAATGACATTTGATAGGTATTTAGGCTATGTAGTTGAATTCATCATTTTTTAAAGCGTTGCTCATTCCAAAGGTAATGCGATCACAGACATTTATGACCACCCGGTACTTACTTATAAGCCGGGGTCGGTAGCTCAGTTATTAAGCATTCTGACTACTGACCTAAGGTCGCAAGTTCGATCCCCGGCCCCGGTGAGATTTAAAAAAAAATTAAAAAGTGCGGATGAAAACCTCTGCAGAATGCCATCATTCGGAAGTAATGTAAAGCCGTGCGTGCCATGTTACTACGATGTGTAGCTTGTAAAAGATCCTTTGTTAGGACTGGAACTCTTTAGTCTCGGCAAAATTAGTATAGTAACACTAAGGTACCTGGTACTCTGCATGTCTAGACCTTGTCCATAGAGTTGGAAAAAAGAGCATATGAAGGCCTACTTGCTTGACATCAGTCGCCCCACAACAAATAACGCGTGTTCATTAGAATTTGTGGTCTAGTCGGCTTTGGAACTGATGAAGTCATGTCGTGCATTAAATCATATGCCTGATAACTGACACTGGTGACACTGTAAGTCTTTGTCAAATTCGATGTTAGCAGGTTAGGTTTTGCGTCAGTTTTGACACAGACTAACGCAAAACCTAACCTGCTAACATCGAATTTGAGATAGACTTACAGTGTCATCAGTGTCAGTTATCAGCCATATGATTTAATGCACGACATGACTTTATCAGTTCCAAAGCCGACTAGACCACAAATTCTACTACTACTAGTACTTACTTATGAACAATAATTAAAATAAGAAATAAAAACCTCCAACGTGGCTCATTACTATTTTATTTAAATTACAAAGCTGAAACAACCTTTTTATTCTTAATTCAGCAATGTACCACAGCCCACAGATTATGGTATAATTACGTTTCAGGTTTTTTTGGACATCATCAAGAAAAGTTTGGCTATGGACCTGTGTCGTAGAGAATTGCATAGGTTGTTTTAGCTCCGTAATTAAAAAAAAAGGAATGAGCCACACTGGATGATTTTTATTTCTAAACTTAACTATTGCTTATAAGTAAGAAAAATAATCAATAAATTATTAATTACCTTCTGTGGAATATGATGTGTATTGGACGACCACACGCAATTATTAAGGATTAAAAACATACAGTGTGGCTCATTGCTCCATCAAAAGATGCAAAGCCACTGTCATCAAGCCATGGTAAAAAATTGGATAGGCATTTTCTTTGACTTTTCATTAGTTACTTATGTCTTCATTATCCTGGCCGTCCTTTTTCGCTTCAGTGAGAACTGCTATGTCGATTTTTAAGTTGTTTATCCTTGGAGCACTCTCCTTCTTTTCTATTCCAAGTAATCATATTCGTGGTCCTCTTTTTAGTTTTAGTCTTTCATCATTAAATTTGTTCCGAGACGTCTGACGATTTTTTGTTATTTGTACTGTGGTACATTTTTATCACGTATGGGCTGGAGGCCCATAGTCTCAACCCCCGACTTGGTAGACCAAGGAATTATTCTTCAAGGTTTTGTTCCTCTGTCGATTAGTGCCCTAACACTTAACTGTTAGGTAGCAGTGTCATAACCTGGAAGGGTGGGGTTGCGGATAGGGGAAGATACAATAACGGGATAGGTGCAATATGGGTCAGGACATGATTCCCCTCCGTAAAGAAGTAGAAGAAACCAATAACTCACGTAAGCAGGGTCTTTTGGTTCCCTAAAGTAGGTCAGTCCTCCACCGGGATCGGCCTACCCGTTACCGCAAGAACTGAAATTAAACCAATCATCACGAATGTCGCAGAGACCAGAGCAAAGGTAAGAAAGAAAGAAAAGTAATCCACCAAAATGGAATTTAATGGACTAGTTACTACTGTTATCTTAAAAACATACGTAGCTTGTTATGTATTGTAAAGTATTGGATCATAGACGCCGTTTTATTAATTGAAAATTTACACAGTACCATATATTATAGCCCAGACATATTAGATTAAATTTTACCAAAACATAGAAATAAATAATGTTAATCTAAAAATCGGTAGGAATATTTTATATTGGTGTGCTGAACAACATACCAAAAGTCCTAAAGCGAAATATGCCGGCTTCATGTAATTTTTGACAAAAGAAAATTAAAAAAAGTTTTTTCCTTAATAATAACGCATATAATTTGCCATTGACCTCTATGGATGTAATGGTAATTACCAACTGAGTTCATATTTTTTTAATTGAAATATATTATGTTCTTTGACAAATTCTGCTTACCGCAGAATGATCGAAGGGCGTAACAACGTGGCTAAACTATAAATCAGTGCGTGTCTACAGCAGACTGCACTTGCATTACTGTGTAACTTATACGCGCGTGGTTTTTTGTGATGTTATTGATATAAATTGGTGATAATAATGGAAAACGTTTGTTTTTACTGTAATAAACTACTTAGTGAAGGAAAGTATGTGGTGGTAGGCAAATATTTATTTAAAAGATTATAAACAAAATCAGCTTTATGATTCAGATGTGTCATTGTCTGCACCTAAACTTTCAACAGATATGGCGAGATCGAACAGTCTTTGATGCACCTTTGAAAAGTTCAGGGAGGTATATCTGATAGTCAGCTAGCATATTTCGTGCTCTCTTTTCGTGGATGTCTTAAAATTTGTAGTTCCGTTGAACTGACTGGTATTACTAGAACTTCAACAAAACAACACGTTGAACTTAGAGATTCAAGAAGATCAGTGGATGCAAAATATTTGAACCTTTTTATAAATTGGCTGTCGACCCGCTCTCCTAGGCAGGAATGTAGTTCCTTACGGTCTGTATCATCTGGGTTTGTTGGAGATCAAACTATTAATTGTCATAATGCAATGGAATTAGGCAACCATGCGATGAAAGCAGTCCTCGGTTGCAGTCTCCGACATGAAGCTATCAAGAAAAAAATGAACTGTTGCAGATGGTATCCTGTGGGTATAAATCTGAATGCGGGGCTCGGTGTTCCTGTAAAACTGCAGGCCTTGATTGCTCAATAATGTGCATAAATTGTAGGGGTCGAAGCTGCAGTTACGATACTCCAGTAAATGAAGTTGAAGTCGACGATGATCTAGACGAAATATAAGTAAGCAACCATATTATACTTAAAACGAAAGAAAGGAAAACAAGATTTAATTTGTTCTAGGTTCCGGTTCTACTCATTTTGTCGACACTAAGTTTTCGAGTTTTATTCTAAAATAAAAATATATTGTATGTAACATTTTTTTTAAATTTTGCTTTTACCTTTTTTGACCTTTTTCCAAACACTAAATAAGCTTGTGGTGGAACAAAGATTATTATTATTATTGTTATTGTATACATGTATGAGATAAAATACATGAATAGTGAGATATATATATATACCTATTAAGTTATATATTGATGGCAAAACACGATATGTATAATAATATCCTGTATAAACCCGAAATACCCGCCTATGCCTTTTTTCATCATGAAGCCGGCATAGGACCGCTTAGGACTTTTGGTATGTTGTTCAGTACACTAAATAGAATATTTCTACCAATTTTCAGATTTACATTAGTTTTTTCAAGGTCAAACCCTAATATGTCTGGGCTATTAGTTTGGTTACGAATCAGTTTTTAGAATAAAAAGTAATGTCGAATAAGACATTTTACTGAAGCTTCCTCTTTAATGTTTCACATTGCAAAAGATTGTTCTTAATAGCATGATAGTTTTACATTAAGAACAGTAATATAAAAAGACTTAGTCTAAATTGTATGAGAGTTTAGCTTAATGTAAACCCGAAATTTCTAAACAGAAATTATAGGAATTGCAGCTAATCTATTGATAAAGTGCTCTAGAAGTCTATTAATACTGGTAAACAGCTCATAAGCTAAAGTGCTCCTAGACGCGTTCGTCCAATGTATTTACTTAAAACAATAAATATTAATTTTCTTGTGCATGCGTTCAAGGGACACAATAAATCCATTAGCACCTCCTCTCCCTTGGCAAGGACAGGACGGGGCCGTAAATTATTTCAAGTATATTTCACGCGCGCAACTGCGGCTTTTTGCGGAAGTGCCATTAGATTAATATCGCGCAGTTTTACACAATTCCCAAATTTGCTGCGCCAAGGGTTAGTTTTGGATTAGTTTTCGCGGTTGCAAAAAGAGAAAAGGTGTGGGGCACAGCAAGGCGCTGTTTTTGCGCTGGGCGTCAGCTGCGTTCGGGCGCCACCTCGATCGTTAAAACACTCTCAATATCTAGGAGAAGCCTCAGATAACCAATTACCAGGCAAGGATGTCTTGAAAACAAAGTTATGACGCCCCAGCCTGGAGGAGTTGTGAAGTTCTCAACCTTAAAATATTTTTCTTGATTTGGCAACGCTCCCCTGGTGCACGGTATAAATAATTCTCGGGTTTTCCTGACATTTAAAGTATTATATAATGCTGGCATAGGTTGCGGCCACGTCGGGATATCGCGTTTGAATTTCCAAGTTGAATTATTATCTCTCATATAAGGTGGTTCTTGTGGTTCGCACTTTATGAGCGTTGAAGGGCTCTAAAAGAAAACCGAATTAAACAAGATTGAAGAGATAAATAATTCACGAATAAAGCGTATTACTCTTTTTATCGGATAACTATACACTGTAACTGCTTTTGGAATGTCTACCACAGCAGAAAAATTAATTGTAAATGACTTTACTTAGAACTTCGTTTACAGGTGGAAGTTTTGAATTTAACAATTTTGGAAATATCAATGGAAGAAAAACGAACCAAGTTTGTTAAGGTGTTAACCCTGTATCTGTTGGCTCCAAAGTACGCTTATTTTTATCAAGAATAAAAACCTCAGCTATTTGCAAAGTATTACCATTTAACTCGTGGTTCTCCAAGTAAAGCAACAATAGGCACATTTTTTTAAGTCACTCGCCCCATATACGGATGGAGCCGTAATTATAGTGTATAACAGCAATGAGATAACATGAATAACAAAATAGAATGCTCGAGTAAGAAAGAGATGGTTATACGAAAAAATTATTTTAGTAGACATGTTTAGTTGACAAATGTCATAATTAAATTAAGCGTCAAGCCTTCTCGAACATTTGCTACTATGTTTATCTCTTTCTTACTCAAACAATACGTGTTATCCTCTTGTTCATGTTATCGTATTGCTGTTATATATAATTGTGGCCCCATCGGTATATTTGACCGAAAGCATAGGCTAATAATTCCGAAAGTATATACGGTTTCCAGCCAAGTAGACATTTAATCTGCATGGAAAATCTTGTCTTCGTCCAACAAACAGGCGGATTTGGGAATACACGGTTTTCGTTATCTACAGACACTGAAACGTGAAGATCTGGAGTAATTTCAAAAGGTGATTTTTTGACGATTACAATACTTCCTTTGCCTTTCAGACTTTTTATACTTTTATGTAACTAATAGATCTTGAGTTAGGGATAAAATAGGCATACTTCAATTTTTAAGTTGCTCACCCTGTGTGTAATTGGCAGTAAGTATATTCAGCTTAGAGCCACGTAAACATTTACTCCGCATGCAAAATATCGTCTTCCTACAATAAGTAGTTTTTGAGCTATACCGCCAACAGGCGGAGAGACAGACCGACAGACAGACGGACTGACGCACATCGATTGGTGTACACTGTACATTGCCATCATACCTCTATAATAAACTGCTCAAGGACAGGTCTAACGAGTAGCTTCAGAATGTGTAGTTCAAAACGTGACCACCGAGCTTCTGTAGATGGCGCCAAGTGGACAAACCGCCACTGTGCTACAATGCTTGGAAATTTTGCAAAGTGGAAAGCCAAAACCAAATAGCGCATGAAGGTGCTCGGGACCTTAGCAACAACTTTGCCCCCTTTCAAAATTTCGATATCTGTAGCCGTTCGAAAGTTACAGGCGATCCGGACGGACGGACGGACGGACGGACGGACGGACGGACGGACGGACGGACAAAACGTTCGCATAAGTACGCTGAAGCTACTAATAAAGCACAATACTACATGCCGTGTTAAACCGGCAAAAGTAACAAGGCTTCATTCAACGGTTTACTATTTTTGGGTTTTTGTGAACAAACTTCCTATTACTTTTAATAAGGATATTGTCACAGACAACTACCTATTATGTCTATTAGTTGTGTTTTAAAACTACGAACGCAAGTACATTTCATTTATTAATAAAAAGGTTTTATCGCTGCCTTTCTGAATGACCCCAAACGAGCGCTTAAACACACCATTATAAATCCATTTTCCGAGGTTGCCGAACGATGCAAGGTCGAGTGGAACTCGAGGCAGGAGGATCTACGCGCATATTATACTAACGTGCAAAATTTTAATTGCGGCATGTGGCGCGGGCTGCAGCTAGCCTGTTATATTATGCTACGCGGCCATCGTTGCAAATTTTCGTTTCTTTGCGTCGAATGCAGTGCGTTGCAAGCGCTATACCTTTTAGCTGCAGTCCGCAACGATCGTTTCCCTTTCCGTCGTGATACGATGTTCGCCCTATATATGTTGTATCCCATTTTCATCAACCGTAAAAACGTGGACTATGTGCAAACTATTAGTTTTACTGATTCCTATATTGAAGCAAAAGTTGACACAATTTTATCTTTTAAGGTGCTCATCCTGTATATATTTGACCGGAATTATATTCGGTTTCGTGCCAGGTAGACATAGTATAATCCGCATGCAAAGTATCGTTTTCCTCTAACAAGTAATTTTGAGCTATACCGCCAAAGGACGAACAGACGAACAGACAGACGCACAGACACACGGAAAAATAGACAGAATTGAGAAAACTTGTTTTTCATTATATAGAGACCGTGACACGTAAAGATTTGAAAGGTCTCGGATGATAATTTCTTACGATTACAATACTTCCTTCATCTTTTAGACGAGGAATTCCGTTCTTAAACTATTTTTAGTTGCGTCTTTCTATAGGAATTTTAACGTAAAGAGCTAATGATCAGCTGTAGTAATCTCATGATTGTGTTGTTAACAAATACTGAAACTTCAAGACATGGCTTTTCAGATTTCAACCAAAACTTGCAAGACAACTCTCCGTAATTGACTAATTAGATTTGGTTTTATGACAGTACGATTTTTAGTAAGTTAATGGCCTTCCATTATTACTTAAAGTAAATTCGCCACATTTCAGTTTACTGCACGGTTTATCATCTTTATTTGTATAAAAACCCCTTCGCTTAGAAGAACCTCCCTGTGTACCTAGTGGGTTAAAACTCTTCACTGCTAACTGCCTGTAATTAAATTTATTGTCTTAATAATTACCCAATGAAAAGTTTATAATAAAGACTAAACCATCATAGATAACTTAAACAGTAATTAAGCTAAAGTAGACAAAGATGATTCTTATTACAATTGATCTATGCGACTAAGAAAGTAAATCTTCGTAATTTACCTGAAAATATGAAATCATCATGCACCCACATTTCCACAAATCAAGTTTAATTTTTAAAATCTGTTCTGTCGACCTTTTCCTTAAATTAAAACTTTCATCGTGCTTTTGTCAGGTTATATTCATTAAAGTCTGTTTAAGACGCAATGAAATGGTTCAGCTTGAGGCCGTAGAATTTTAATGTTTTAAAACGAGTTCTGACCACGTGATTTCTTCGAATTTAATCCTGCTTTATTATTTTGAAGTTTTCTATGTGTTTTATTCTTGTGTTTGACATTTACTTAAGGGCTAGATATGTGGTATTTATATATTATAAACGTGTAATTTATTATTGCTAAGTCTACTTTTATTCTAGTCAATTTAGAAAAGCAAATTACTTGGAATTCAATATTTTAAATGGTTTCATAACTCCATAACGAATATTTTGCAGAATGAGAAACCGTAGCACCGACCGTTCTCAAAGACATATCTTGGAAAAACATTTCTATTTTCGGGCCGTTGCGTCGTTGCGAAGCGCACCCCATGCACCTTTACAAACTTGACATTCAGATCACTCATTTCCCCTTTTTTCTACTATTTCCGGGTCTGCACGGACATTGTGAATTCCCTTCTATCATTTTTCAGCCTTTCCGGTTTCCTATGGAAATCGGACAGTTTTCTGCAGTTTTTACGTCCTGCGGTAGTCAGTTCTGAAGTATTCTGGCATGTTGAAGTCGGTTTTGAAAGAAGACGATCAAATTACTGGTGCAGATATCAAGTTATACCTTATCTTGATTTTAGTAGAAAATTAAAAGCTTAGTATTTACGAACTGGTATCAAGGGAGTTTTATTTTCTCCGTTATGTTTAGTCAATGTTACCGGAGTATTTCTTTGAAAGTACTTATTTGCAATGGAAAGGCAGTGGTACAATTTCGTTTATA
Source organism: Agriotes lineatus (assembly GCA_940337035.1). Lineage (NCBI taxonomy): Eukaryota > Metazoa > Arthropoda > Insecta > Coleoptera > Elateridae > Agriotes > Agriotes lineatus. The sequence goes on along the minus strand of CALNHX010003230.1, from coordinate 126,540 downwards.
ATTTTTGTTACTTAAGAAGATCGATTCTTTTAGTGAAGATTATTATCTCGTATCAATAAATATTGCTTAACTTGTCTTTTTGCTTAGCTTTTAGATGAGAGTGATGGTTATTTTTAGGAAATTATTAGGTTTCTGAATTTGCTACAGATATATGAACACCTAAAGTTGGAATTAAGTTCTTCCAGTTCCTAACATTACTATTATTAGCAAATGTAACATCAATTAATTTCACTGAACTTATATTAAAATTAAAGAATTTGCGCGTCTAATATCTATTGCTTTGAAGAAATAAAGAAATAAATAAAAAAGCAAATATGGAGGGTGGCGCAAAAATATGTAAACAGGACTTAACCACAGATTCCTAGACATAAAGTAAGAAAATTTACTTCAACTTACCTATTTTCAAATAATGTATTTAGTTAAGCCAACGCTCTGCTTCAAAATTAACCCCTTTTCAAACTCCCTTATGACGCATGTTCGTACCTGTGTTCATGGGAACTTTTTGTCATATTTTGATGAGTACTACCTACGCCTGAAATTTAATACTACTTTTTGTAAACAACATACATAATGCTAAAAGTTTACCTCAATTGTTTAATTTTTGTATACGTTTTTAATTGGCTTCATTAAATGATCGGCAATGCCTTTGTCTTCTAATATATTACACAGTTTAGGGCGTTTGACTTTATCGAAAGATTCCTTGTATGAAAGCGATGTGTGTCTCTAAGTTGAATTCCACGTCAGCATGATTGACTTTCGCTCTTAGAACTTCCATTTGGTTTTTGTCGATCATATCTCCCCTTTCTTTATATTCGTTTTCTTGTTGTGGTTCATTATTGTCGCACTGTAACTTGTGATAGTGTTTTTTCCACCTGAGTTTTTGTCAATTTTGGTCGTACATTTCATAACTTTGTAGGCCCATTGTTGCTCGCGTGAATATCTTAATTCGTCCAAGTATTAGTTCCAACTCTCCTGGTGTGATTTTCGCATTTCCCTCTTTCCTATAACTCATTCTTTTACAATTTAGTGTTGATTTTGTAGTGATCTGTTTGTTAACCATGTCATATAAGCTGCTTGGTTTTCTTTGACTACGTGTGGTAGTTTGTCATTCCATATCCCTACCCTTATTTTTTATAAGATTTATTTCTATTCCTTAATATTTTCTGTAGCCTGTTTGACTGAATGTTGTGTATTAGCCAATTGTTTATTTATGTCTCCCTTAGTATTAATTTTGTTTTCAGTGAGTAATGGTGTTCGGGTTTGATTTGAAGTTTGTATTGGTCCTTCTGAAGTAATATGCGAAGTCCCTATAATGTTTTAAACCAGGACACATTTGTGGGACAAAGTAATGAAAGTTGTTTGCGATGTTACTAAAGGATTCTACGACGGACAGGTCACATTCGCCGAAGTAATGACAAAACTATGGAAAATTATTTTTAGTCACGTAGGAACGGGCAAATGGGCTGCCTGAAAATGTTTCGTAATTTTAACATACGTTGCGTGATTATCTATAATTGAATATTTTCTATATTACTTTACAAAGTTTAACTACCTGTGCTTATCTCCATCTACTAATGAATATTTAAAGTCTTCAATTATTTAATTTGTACTGGTCTGAAACGGATGTTAAAAATGTAGCACACTCTAATTAATTCTCGTGTGTTCAAGTATTTTCCTAAATCTTTATAGGGGTTAGTGTATATTTATCAACTTTTAATGGATGTAATGAATTTTAATTATTTGTTAGCATACTTAATGTACTGAGGCTTTATAAATCATTCGCCCGCTCTATTTATTAGCCAGCCCAAAACAAGCATTAAACCTGAAACTTGAAATTAGAAGTTTATTATTAACTTACTACTCCACATCTAGCCACCGTTCATAATCGTGTAAATACAGAAGTAAATCCAATTAGTGTAATCCGCACACTGCTGGGTTCTTCCTATATCCGTTTTTCGGTATGTTTAGGCGCAGGACAAAAGTAGCACAACACCGTAATGTGTCTGATGTCTGCATTTGGGCATTTCGTTACATATATTACCTACACGGTAACTAGTTGTTAGAGAAATTACGAGCATTCTGCCCGGCTCGCGGTTGGGGATCTTAAATGTATAATTAAAAGCGCCATGGTTACTGAAAGGTCAGAGGTAAAAGTATTGTGGTAGCAGGTATGCGGTAAAGCGTTTGTAGCCACACGTAAACATTGTTTGAAATATCAGACAGCTTCGTGGTTTTATGGCTGATGTCAGTAAGAACGCCGCCGGTCTAATTTAATGAGCTATTTCGTATCGACTGGTCCAATTTAATGTTTACTAATCCAGAAACGCAACCTTGCGTGAAGCAAAAATTAATAGAAATTAATTTTAAACTAAGATAGTATGTCAATAATCAGTTCAATATAACATACAAGCTATCTAATTTAATAGATGAATCATTAATTATCTAATATTAAACTAACGGGCATTTCATTTTGCACGTCGGGGATTCGTTTTTTTTTTTTTTTTGAATAAAATGAATAATGTTCGGAACATTTCCAGTATTAATTTCAGCGTAAATTTCAGTGGGAATTGTGTTCGAAATGTAGTATCCATCAAGTGTTTCCTACAATGTTCCTGTTTAGCATCTAGCTGAAAAACATATACGCAATATTCCTATCCTACAATTCAGGGCCGTAGCCAAACTGTGTTATCAGGACAGGCTCAAAAATATTCAGGGCAGGCTAAAATTTTCCACATTTTATATCTACGTGTTAATTTCTGTAGGAGATGAGGGAATCCACTACCGAGGTTATGACAAGCAAAGAGTTTTTCAAACTGGTTTCGAGCGCTTGAAGTAATTTATCAGCAGGCTGAATAGTTTCTAATACTTTTTTCATGAACACCATGCAAAATCGACAACCTTTAGACTGAGTAATTTTGAACGAATCAATACTTTCTACAACAAAGTCACCATCTACATCTCTGCTCTTTGATATTTTTTCTAGTGCTTGAATTATTTTTCCGTAATTATTGAAAACTATGCGAGTAACGTCCAAATAACCGCTCCAACGCTGGACGACACAGTGCGTGTCCAACGTAAACCTTCGAAATACCTCCTTTTCTAAAAACATGTATAGCATGGAGCATTGATCGAAATATTGTTTAATTGCTGATATTTCTTTTAAAGCTTTCACAAATATCAGGTGCAATCGATTATTGCGACAATGCACAAAGACATTGTTCTGTTTAGACGGTTTTGGAGTAATGTTTGCACTCCCCTATTTGTCCACTCATGACAGCTGCACCATCAGAACACTGACTTAAAATTTTAGAAGTATCTAAGTTATAATCGTTAAGCACTTTTAAGGTTAAGCCTGTAAGTATCTCAACGTTCAAGTCAGTGCAAGCTTTTATCGTTCAAATAGACTGTTTCGCTTTCCCGGCGATAACGTATCGAAGTCCCATTGCAATGTTTTCTTGCCATTCCGTCTTAAAAACGACTCAATTAGACCTTCAGCCCAAAAACTACGACTTACAGTAACATGACGCGGACGTATTGGTTGCTCTTCAAATCTTCGGCCGCTCGTGGATTTTCACGCCCCCCAAATGCCCAAGTTGAAGTGGGCTTTATCGCTGCAGATGAATATGTAACAAAATTCAGCACCACCTGCATCCTGCAATGTGCTGTAGGATTCAGTCAGCAAATATATGCCTATGATCTGCAGTCATTGTGTCAACTCAATTTTGTATCCGTATAGACCTATATCTTTAATGCCCTAAGGTTCGAACAGTGACCAATTGAAGTGGTTGGATTTTTGGCAAATTTTTCACTTCCCCAATTTATATTTTTAAATGCTTCAAGAACTAAACCTAACATCTTATATAATACGGATAGCATTGATGACGCAGGGCTCATCTTTCGTGGTTTCTATAATATGTCCATGCAAGTAATCTTCAAGAAAGCTGCTTGTGCATACGGATAAATTATATTCGCAGTTAACTTGTTAAAGAAAATTCACAACTGGTTTGTTCGAAACTCCGCCAGTTTCATGTAATCTGCGAACTTCCAGGAGTTGATTCAAACCCTACTAGAGATTATAGCGGATGTTAATACAAATAACTTGATACACAGATCCTATGGCAGGTAACGCTGTTCTTAGATGCTATACATGTCTGCAATTCTTGTTATTGTTCAAAATGGTGGCAGTGGCGGACACAGTTCTGTCTCGTTATTTCAAACAAAGGTGTTTAAAACTACACTGCGTGTTTCAAAATTTCCAACTATTATCTGGCTTGTGTACACAAAAAGGTTTGCGTTCGGACTGAATGATTTCTGCTCTCGAAAGTTGGATTGTCTACTTTCACGCAGGTATAATGTCGTAAAAAGTCAAAGTTATTACATTCGCATCCACTACAAGCTATATAATTTTGGTTGCATTTGTAATTACATATATATATATATATATATATATATACTCGTATATATTTGTATTTAAGATGAGATTCAAATGTGCCTTAACATTAAATGCGGGTTACTTCACCAGTTTTTAATTTTCAAACTTAATTATAATTACCTAGTCGATTCTTGTCTATCGTACGGTGTCGAAACCTGTCCAAACTTTTCTATTCCGAGCTAAAGAAGTAAGAATTCGTTTCCACTCTAGAACTTTCTCTGACAGTACAACGTTGTCTTGATATATAATTCGTGGTCTAGCTCTAGTTTCTTTACTATGTGTTTGTAGAGGTTTGACCTTATAGTTTTAGTTGTTTGGTTTTTTATTCTACTATTTCTGATTCTAGTGTTTATTTTATTTTTTATGTTTAATTCCAAGTGCCCAAAATCTTGAACTGCAAGATACACGGCACGATATAGAGTTAGCTTCGGTTCTCTTTTCTATTTATTTCTTCTTCTAAAATTTTCTGTACAATTGGTTGCTGGAACGGAATGGTGACTATTATAGGAACTTTAAAGTGTTTTGCTGCTAGTCACGCGTACATAAGAGGAACGTTCACTAGGATCAAATACTGGAATAATTTTTGATAACCACAACGTTTAGGTGAAGTTTCTAGAACTGGTTCGGCTATGTTTTAATGACGTTATGGTACTGCCCTTTCAGTTTTGTGTTGCTTGCTTGGTGTTTAAACTGATTTAGTTATACTTACGTATCATTCCTCATTCTTTGTCTATTTCCCTAGCTCAGAAAGTAAATCGAACAATATAAACGTAATATTAGAGTTAAATGTGTTTTTCCCAATTTTCTATGTGACAAAATTAAAGCGAATGTAAGTTTACTGTCAAACATAATCATAATACGTACAAATCAGACCAAGTGTGATTCAAATTTTTTTCAAGTTGAAATATTATCAGTAATAATAGGACGAGAGGTCAAAATATTGCAGACAATAATTTTTACGATTCAGATACGAGTTTCTGTGGCCACGAAAATAACTACGAGTGCTTGCACGAGTCGTTATTTTCTAAAGCAACAGAAACGAGACAATCTGAACAGCAAAAATTGTCGGCAATATTTTGACTTAGAATCTTTTTCACCTTGACAATTTAACTTTAAATTATTGAAAATGGTCAATAGAAATACTAGTACTCAAATTATAAATTCACAAAACTAGTGATCTTAGAATTGTATTCATTGTAACCGATCCTAGCAACATTTTTACAAACAAAGAAACAAAATTTTTCTAAAACTAAAATCCAAGTTATTTTTCATTAAAAAATTGTCACTAAAACAATCGTTCGATTGGTAGTTTATTTTTAAACTGAAGAATGCCATTGGTTGACAATGACACCAGTTAAATTGTCTTTAAACTATATAACATCCTACGAGTATGTGAGATCCTAGATGCTGTAAACCTTTTTTATTGTTATTAAATATTTAAAACTAGTTATATATATTATTTATATTTAGGGCACAAACAATAATAAATTATTCTTTTAAATCATTTTGATGTGAAGGTGTTTTTTAAGTCAGCGTTCTATGTTTTGCCCAGAAAAATGACATATTTCGGAAGAAATAACATTAAAGTCGTTTAATAATGAGATGATAACTGCAAATGTGTAACCTTAAAGTTATGCAGGGCGAATCGAGATGAAAGTACCAAACTCCGGGAGTGTATACTCCACAAAATTTGCTATCCGGGTTTCATTGGTTTTCGAGTTACAGAGTCTTAATGTTTTGTCTTGTTTCCGATTTGTCTTCTTCAACCAGTTTTCTCACCAGGTTCATAATGCTGGCTGGTATTTAGTGAGGTTTCACATCGTGAAATTTTAGAGATAGTGTCCAATTTACGTAGAAGGGACCATGCTTTCTTGGTTGATGTCTTGAAATTCAAGCTCTCCGTTGGGCTGATCCATTTTTCTTGCCTTATTTTATTTAGAGTCTGTAAGCGTTTATCTGCTAGCTCGGTGTCTTGGTTGGACTTGTAAGGTTCTTTGGTTAATTTCGGTGTACAGCAGAATCGACAAAGCTGTAGTTGCTGGTTTGGGACCTCCAAGAGGCTGTTTCGTGCCTTGCCTCGTTAAGTCATGAGCTACTTCGTTACCGTAGTTTTCTGCATGTCGTTTTACCAAAACTAGTTCCAGAACATAATTTTTTGCCGCTAACGTTAGAGTGCAATGACACTGGAGTGCTACTCCTAAGACAATTTTGTAGTTGCTCAGGGACAAAATGGCAGCTCTACTGTCATTACTTATCCATCTAGCGTAATGACGACTATGTGTTTATTTATTTATTTATTTATTTATTTATTTATTTATTTATTCAACCGACAGGCAAAGCCCAATAACGGGTTGAAAATACAACTGAATACGGTGAACACAGTTACAATACAATACATAATAAAAATAAGAATAATTATAATTATAACAATTTAGCTCATCTTAGTAGCAGCAGCATAACATAAATAACAGGATACAGCATAGCAAATTGCGCAAATATAAACAAATACACATTTAACAAATTGTTCAAGAAATTAAAAAAGGAAAAAGAAAAACAATTAGTCGCTTAGATATTACACGTCACGGTTCAGGACTTGAGTGGCTTGTGATTTAAAAACTTTTATATTATCATGAAATATATCCGAATTGTGGCAGTGATTTGCAATACTTGCAATTCTATGGAGGGGTGAATTGAATGCATAATTTGTGCGACAAATAGGTATGTGGAAGGTAGATCTATGTCTATCATTGTAGCAGGGAACTGTTAGCATCAAGCACTGAAGTATCTGGGATGCATCAACCCTGCTAAGATTATATGTAAACAGAGCAGAGGCAAGATCTCTCCTTTTTTCTAAACTGCAAAAATTGAATTCTTGAAGCATAGATGCATAAGATTTCGCTAGAGGAAAAATTCCGTGTTTTTTATAATATATGAATTTTAGAAATTTGAATTTGCGTAGTGCTATTTATACTTTCTTGAATGTACAAGTCATCTGAAAAGATACCTTCCTGTGTATCGTCTATTGTTTTAGATTCATTCGTGAAAATTAATGTATTAGGTTCAAATGCAGTTTCAGTCTTTGTGAGGGTAAACAGTTTCTTAAATCTAAATGTGCCCAAGGGTTGCTTCTAGCAGAGGCATCCTATGGAGAGCTTGTGTGATAATGTTGTGGTGCCTTCCTCCAATACCTCGATCGTTCTATATCGCCTTCGCCCACAGCCATAGATCCGCCCTTAGTGCCACCTCCTCCACACAAATGTGTAATGGAGAGAAACACAGTAGTCTCCAAAACTGCAGTTGGAATGGAACATATACTTAGTACCCTTAATGCTCAGACATGTTAGACGCTGGACTTGTAAAAATTCGATTCTCGTAGTAACTTGTCTGATTCTGCTCCACAACACTAGCGATCTATAGCAAAGTACTGGTTTGATGGCGGCAGTATGTAGCCGCAAGAGAGCTTTGGTGGAGCTTCTCATAGTCTGCCTATTACGCAACGACACTGTCAACGGGCCACACTTGCTTCTGAAATGGTTGTTTTTTTAATTCGGGTTTTAGTAAAATATAATACGAAGATATTTGACATTATATAAAAATGTTATAGGGCTCTGGAAGAGTCATGGTGTCCCGAAAACACCTATTTTCCTCTTTTGTGCGGGTGTCGTAACCATGGGCATCGCCGTTTTTGTGTAATCACCATAATGTCCTTTTATGTGTAATAGATTGCAATATAGTATTGCTGATGGTAACGTTAATATGTTAAAAAAAATTTACAATGGTTTAAAACTGTCTAACTGACTCGCCCCCCGTCTATGCTCTCAAGGATCTTTTTTGTACAATTTTTTTTTAATATGTGTAGAGGTACCCCAGTTTGCCAGACCGTACGACATCACACTATGAAATAATGCTTGGTATGCATTAATATCAGCATCTAAGCTTAATCGATTTTTTATTTGTCTAATTACATATATCGTGCTTGATAATTTAATTGCGTAATGTGAAAACCGAGTTTTGAGTAATTTTGAGTAAGCTGAAGATCAGCCTGTGCTTTTTATAACTGATAAATAATGTTTTCTTTTTATCCGGAATGGATTTTAGATGGCACTTTTCTTTTTCTCTCGTATTCTTTCACAAGGCTTTAGCAGATCTTTAACTGATTTCTTCGTAAATGTTCTCAATTATTCTCATAATCTGGACTTGGTTTCCTTTGCCGGAAGTTTTATTGCGCTATTTAACTTTGGTAGTCTCTCAGAGTGTAAATAACTATCTTCTACATAGTTTTTTCTTCTCCTTGACTTGGACATTGCTTTATTCTGCCTTTTAAGATGCCAGTTTACATAGTTTCCTTTGTTTGCTTCTTGAACATATTTCTTCAGGGTCATTATTGATTGTAATTTTAAAGTTAGTATAGATCTATAGATAGTCGATTTGATATGCTTTACTAAACTTTGAATTTTAGCCCTTATGTAGACTTAATTTTGTAGCAGAAGTTTCTCTAGTTAGTGTATTCCTATTAAAATAGTTTTAAATTGGCTAATCTAACGTTTACTGAAAAGTTGAATTTGCGTATTTAAACAGGAGAAGACTGCAATATAATATTTCCATACAGTCAATAAATGACGCAGCGAATTCTGTGGCATGCCGCTTTTTTTAATATTTTGATAAAATCCGTAGTGAGTGGCGAGTCAGTTCATAATCATTGCAAATATTTGCTGCAATGCAAGCAGTGCCCAGCCAGCACATGCTTAACGCGATGCGGAGATGGCCGTACGCGAATCACGTTATTTGCTTAATAAAAAAGCGTAATGTAAGCTCGTAAAAGAGTCCGCAATTAATTAACCACGAACAGGGTCTATTATAAAACTCCCCAAAAGCCAACTATTATCGGAACGGCCAATGAAGAGTTGGAGTAATTATTCAAGCCTTCTCCCCGGAGTTCGCAGCCTGAAAACAGCATTGTTCATCCAATTTTAATTACCGCAGTTCCTTCTTAAATCGAAGCTGGCGCCAGCTACTCAAGACTTCGAGGCCCCAACGAGGTAACGAGAGCTGGTTAGGTGCTTAACTGTCTGAATCCTGAGGTACTCCTCTGCTCTCCGCTTTAACAGGATGCGATGCAGCTCAACATCCCCATAGTCGGAAGCTTATTCTACACGTTATTGTCAATTCGAAGAAAGAGCAGTGCGTCTGGATCCGTGCTTTATTTACGTTGGGCTGTTGACGACTTTCAAAGCGTTTGTAATTTTCTCGAGTGTATTTAGTTAGGGCTACGCATAACTGACGAGTCTGGCGAGCTTTGCAAAAACAAATAGCGAAATTGCGCTTCCATTTGAGCAGGCAAAAGCAAAATACTCGAAGTACATTTGGGTAAAAAAACGCGGAGAAAATGTGAAAGCATAGACAACTGCACTTACGATAAACGAATTGCTGAAAGTAAAACGCAAATACTCGTAAGGACCTGTTATTACATAGATTGCTATTCTAATATATATATTCGGTACTTTGAATAACATTAGTTCACGTAATTATTCGCCTTTAGAGTTGTATGCCTGTTTAATTATAAGTATCAGTTTTTACTCTAAATGTAACTATGCTTCTCTTCTGGGGTCTCGACAGTGAAGGTCATCAGCTAGAGGCAGAACAATACTTATGCAAGACACTTGGCCTAAATACAGTCGAAATCCTACAAATTCTTAAGCTGAAAACTTTTCACCTTCTTGTTGGTTGCAGCGTATTCCCATTGTTACACTAGAATAAACGTAATGACTGAGGACAGCTATCAGAACGAAATCTCAAACTTAACTGTAAATTGCTGTTGGCAAGAACATCATGTAGTTAGCAAATTATGTATAAATTTCCATGTTAAGGCTACTGTTTTTCAAATTTATAGATATGCAATAAAGTAAAGCCCGAGATTATTTATATACTCTACAAGACTGTCCTTGCTTAATATTCAAGCAAAACGGAAAGTATTTTCTACACAGTATAGCGTGCTCAAGTAATAATCATCATTGAATTATGGAGCACCGAAACACTGAAACTACTCTCTATAAATAACAAAACTGTAGAAGTACCGAGTAAGTACATAACTCAATAGATTTATAAATATATGAAAAGTGCACTTCCATCCATAGTTCTATTCTGTTATGCTAAATTGTACCAACTAAGTTGAATATCTATACAAAATGACGGTTGAAATCCGTATAAAATAATATTTTAAATCTATATAAAATCTAAAACACCCGAATTCTCCATTTTCTTTTTAATAAAGGGGGTAAATAGCTACAGCCAGCTCTCATTTATTTTGATAGCAGGACAAAAATAAATATTTCCGTTGGTGCGATTATCTGACGTTTCAAATTGCCACTAATCCAGGAAATTAAAAAGCATAACTGAATTTTTATCAGCAAATGAGAATTTCGCTGCTGATACCGTTCTATTTGTTAAAAAATTATCTATTTAGATCTAGTTTATGCCGACAATGGGTTACGCGTTTGACTGTTTACTGCGCATTTTCAGGCCAAAAAATCTAGGACACTCGGCAAAATAAAACAAAAATGCCCCTCATATTTCAGGATGATCTTACTTAGTGCTAAAATTACTCCTAGACAGTTTTTCTTATTTCCAACGCTGCGCAAGATAAAGGTCTCTATCTAAAGTTTTCATCAACAAAAGCTTTTATTCCTGGACTCATTCATTTTCTTCGTTGCTGGTATTTTATTTTTGTTCGCAGCTTCAAACGTACAGTTCAGATTTTTCTGAGTGACAGCTGAATGTGTTAGTTAGGATGCAATCGAAAGTTGGAGCTTATTTTTGCTGCCGAAGCAGAACAAATTGGCTCCAAATGTTGTGGAAATATAGACGACGCAGATTAAAACACAAGCGGTTTGTCAAAAACTTCGTATTAAAACTGCCTTTGGAGGGATTCATGTTATTTGAATTTATGGCTCAAATTCTTTCGGTCATAACAAAATTGTTATATTTAGCATATAAAGTAATAAATATTAACAATACACGTTTGATTATGAGTATCTTAACGAAACGAGTTTAATTGTCAGAACGAGAGGTAAGCTGAGTTCTGCCGCAATCAAACCAGTTTCGTTAAGTGCCATAAGCAAACGTGTATTGTTCAAAATTTTATCTTCATCAACAGATTCTGGTTTAATTTATACTTTGTTTTGTAAAAAAGAGTGCGCTAATGGATATTACCGCAGTGAGTGCGATACTCAAACTGATTTGGTAGATAGTCTATAACAGCGCCGATGAATATAAAGTGTAGTAAACCGAAACTGCTGCTTTATATTACTGCATATTAAATAATCATAGCTGTATTAGAATGATCATAGTATCAAAATATGAATGCTAACACAATAGAGTTATTTGATAAAGAAACATGTTTAGCACATAAAGCCGTTTTTGCTCCGAATAACATATGGAACTTTATTTTCAAACGATTACCTAAATTGAAACAAAAGTATCAAAATAATAAAACAGTAATTTAGCAGGACAGTGACATAGCGAGATTGAAGTACAATCGTGATACATTACAAATAATTTCTCCATAGTTGAAAAGAAAAGATAATAATTAAGTGTTTGTTAAAATGTTTGATTTTTTATTTTACATGAATAGACAGATACTTGAATCGCAAAAGTGACAATTCTATATACCTAATCAGATAAAGTGACATTTTTACCTTGTCAATTAAGTTGTCACTCTTACGACGTTCGAAAATAAAATAGTTATCTATGTACAAGAAAGGGTTTTACATTCTTTAACGAAGTAAAGTAAAGTGCAGTCTGTTTATTTTCTGTGTGAATACCATTCTTAAAATTGTTATAAACATGTAGAAAGTTGTCAATAAATATACGTATAGGTTACGTTGTAACGCTAGCGTCTGCAGCAAATTTTAATTATACATCAAAAATATATTTAATTTGTAGGTCGCCTAAGCGGGCGTTAAATCTAACCAGTGCTTAAACTGGTGATAACAAATCAGATACCCGCTTTGCGCGAAGACACGAAGAAGTAATCACGGCGCCGCCACTCACTCAATGGTACCCAAAGCGTCTGTACCTATAACGCGGACCGGAGAGTATAAAAGAAGGTTTTACAAGCATTGTAAATAACTAGAGTCGCTTGAGTCCACCGATCCCGACCAGTTCGACTTGAGTCTCTGGACTCCTCTTCTTCTAATCCTCTCCTGGCCTCTCCTGGTTTAAGATTGTTGCATCGTTCTCTGTGTCCTAAGCATCCCTTTAATCCGACCTGTGCGTTAGAATGCGACAGCGGTCTCTCTCTCCTAACGCATTTCTTGAACCCGAGCTGTACGTTAGAATGTAACAGCGTTCTCTGTCTCCTAACGCATCTACTTAAACCGACCTCTGCGTTAGAATGTGACAGCGTTATCTGTCTCTGTAAATTTAAAACACCATCCCGACACTACCGATGGCAGCCACACCAAAGACAAATTGTCTAGCTTCGACACAAACTTGCCGCTTGCCGATACCGAATATCGTCGCGGCCAACTCAATCGGCCGCTAGCGGGACGATAATTGGGTTGCAGAGCAACTAGGAACGAAGTAACAGGTCTCCAGAAGAAATATTTAATTTATTAATATACATATCATTTGTTTAAGAATTAGATATTATTTTGTACAAATACCTTAAAATATTATACCGTTGATATATGCATTGTGTTTTTCCGACCATATACGCTTGAGATTTAGTGAACCTTTCTCTGATTGAGCTACACGAGGTAGAAATTCATATAAAACTGTTTGAGCTTTTCTGAAAATAATGGAAGTCATAAATTTCCAGAATTAATTGCCAGGACTGAAATTAAATTCGGAAGAGTGAAATGTTACATCACCCTACTTTCGACATTACAAGAATAATGTAATGTTGCCATTTATAAACGTCAAAATGACATTTGATTGGCATTTGTTAAGCAAACGTGTACATACAATTTAAAAATATACAAAATCAAAAGACTACTAGACTCACATAGAAAACCAACAGGCTATATATCAATCATGAACGTTTTCAATCTTGAGATATTTACGGAAATGTCCGTTTAACTAACGACTGATACTTACGTAGTAAACGCTGCCATAAAATTGTCCGACAAGTGTCAACAAGGAATCATAGTGTCTAGGGTACTAATCTGCTTGCAATAATGATTGCACTAGCTAACATAAATAATAAATCAAAACATAGGTAGACCACAAAAAGTATTCAACAGGCAGCAGCTTCAAAGAGCTCTGGGAGACGTTGGAAATCACTTTTTCTTCTTACACGCGATCACAGGTTGCGAACACGACTTCTTCACTAGGTATTCAAGAAAGGTACGAAGCAAGCTTTTAGCTTTCAGTGTGGGAAGTGTTTGCTTAATGTTGCCGTTTTATTTTGTTGTAGGTGAGTGTAATAAGTCACCGGGTTTATTCTCAAAACAGCACTAATTACATTTAGCAGCCCTGTATTTATTTTGTAACGCTAGATTCTGCAGCAAATTTTAACTATTCATAAAATGTATAATATGTAGTAAAGAACGTAATAGTCATAAGAGGAGCAGAGATCACTATCTACTAGTATGTAAAATATGCATGAGGCCACACATCTCAGAGAGTAATAAAGCAAGCAAAATAGATACATCAAACACCACACAAGAAGCAATAAAATCATACAAGTTAACAGATGGGAAAATAACACAAAAATACAGAGAAAAACTCGAAACAAGGTTATTAAATACACAGAACTATTTCCAAGGAAAAGATATAGAACTCAAGTGGAGCTGGTATAAGAAAGCACTGGTAGACACAACTAGAGAGGTATGTGGTACAATACGAACAAATAGGAATAGACATACAAAGCAGTCGGCATGGTGGTCCGATGAAATCAAACGCGAGGTAAAACTCAAAAATGCAAATGGACGCAATACTTAAAAGAAGGAACACAAGAAAGTTACGTGAAATATAAGGAACAAGAGTAGAAGTCAAAAAGGCTGTAAGACCAGCAAAGAAAAAATCGTGGGATGATTTCGGCGCTAAAATGGAAAAAGACCACCATACAAACCAAAAATTCCTTTATAAGACTCTTAAGAATGCAAGAAAGGGAAATCCACAACCTGGGACTAAGCAAGTCAAAGATAATAATGGGACGGTTCTTACTGAAGGGAATCTAATAATGGACAGATGGAGGCAGTATTTCGAAGAACTCCTAACCACGGAGAACGTAGAGGAGGACGAGCAAGGGAAAACAGATGAAGACCAAGAAGAAGACCAAGTAGCAGAAGAACTACAAGTAGAAGATGTGTAGGAAGCGATAAGAGTACTTAAAAAGGGAAAGCAGCAGGTCATGATCGAATAACCGGCGACATGCTGAAGAATATGGGACCTATAGGATTGGAGACGTTAACATCAATATTCAACCAAGCTTGAAAGGAAAGAAAATTGCCGCTAGATTGGACAATTGGCATCATAGTTCCGATTTTCAAAAAGGGTAACAAGCGGGAGTGGGGGATCACCCTACTGAGCGTACCATCGAAGATATATGAACGGATTTTGGAAAATAAATTAGTGAGCCAAATTGACGGATCATTAGAACAGTCGCAAAACGGATTCCGAAAGAGACGTCGTATAAACGACCACATTTTCACAATAAAACAAATCGCAGAAAAGTCCCTAGAAAGAAGTATTGAAACGTACCAACCGTTTACAGACTTAGAGAAAGCTTTCGATAGAATCTCGAGAACCAAAGTCCGAACAATCTTAAAAAAAAGAAAAGTGGAGCATAACCTAGTATCAGCTATAATGAGCCTGCACGAGGAGAACAAAAACTATATAAGAACGGACAATAGACACTCAGAAGAATTTAAAGTAAATAGCGGACTAAGGCAAGGAGGAGTACTAAGCCCTATACTTTTCATCATAGTTCTAGATGACATAATGAAAGAAACAAGAGGAAAAACGGCAAAGATGTACATTGGACACAGACACATGAAGCCAATATACTTGGATGAATGTGCTTTTGCAGACGATCTGGTAAGAGATCTACAAAAAAACCTAGAAACCTGGAATAAAGCACCCATGTCAAGCAACATGAAAATAAATGCGGAAAAAACAAAAATAATGGTTACAGGTAGAGACGGTCCATACATAAACATTACATTGAATGGGAAGACAAGTAGAGACGTTTAAATACTTAGGGGTAAACATCAGCAACAAAGGACAACACGAAGTGGAAATAAACGCAAGATTAGAAAATACATCCAAGCTATTCCACAGCTTATGAAATACGTTCATAGGGAAAAGAGAGATCTCAGAGAAGACCAAAATAACAGTTTACAAAACTGTGTTTTTACCGACACTAATATATGGTTGTGTAACGTGGGTCTTGACAACAGACATGAAGAGTAAATTACAGGCAATGAAGATGAAATACCTCCGCAAAGTAGCTGGCTTCACCAGAAGGGACAAAATTAGGAATAGGATATACGAAAAAGACTAAACGTGGAACCTGTATTAAAAACAGTCGAAGACCGAAAACTCACCTGGTTTGGACATCTCATTAGACTAGGACTCGAAAGACCGGTGAAACAAGCGTGGGAAGCAAGAAGACACGAGAAGAGACCGAAGGGAAGACCTACGAAAACGTGGGACGACAGTGTGAGAGAGATATTGTCAGACAGAGAAATAATTATGGTACAGGCAAGAAAATGGTGAGCAACAGAAATGAGTGGAGAAAATGTATTCATAATAACAGAAATCAGTAGAATACAGTATTCACCCTACATCCTTGAAGGGTAAACAGGGTTAGAATATATATATATAAAATGTATTTAAATGTGTACATCGCATAATCGAGCGTTAAATCTAACCGGCGCTCGGTTCTACGATAACGCAAAGGTACCCGCTATGCCCATAGTCGCGCTGAATAAACGACAGCGTCTTTTCCCACTCCAATGTTACCCAGAGCGCTCTACGGATATAGCTCCCCTGAGAGTATACAAGAAGACTCCGCAACCATTTTACTTCACTGAAGTAAATCCTACTTGACTCTCTGGACTTTCTTTATCACAAACTCCTCTCTTGAGGCGGTGTCTGCCTATCTCCTAGCGTATCCACCTGAACCTTAACCTGGCATTGGGTTGAGGCGGTGTCTACTGGTCTTCTATCCACCTCAACCCTGACCTGTACAATAAATTGAGACGTTATCCAGAAGCTCGGCGTCTAAGCCCGCCTTTGGAGCCCAAGCGCCGATGAATTCACCGAGACTGCGTTCAAACTCTCAACTCCATTTTGGTCAGTTAAAATAAGCGAGTTCAACCAGCTCATATGTCACGACACCGTCAATCCGGGAACACCGCTTGGACATCCTAGGACACCAGCACACCCCGCACTAGCCCTTACGCACCACCGGAACCGCAAGTAACCCCCCAAACTCGTTAATTTATGCGAATGTTTGCAGAGGGAGATTGGTAAACAAAACCCTTATCTAGAAGCCCCGACGGTCACCTGACATACAGGGCCGAAATATATATTTGGCTCCTCGCCGAACGCTACAGCTAGCAGCTGATTGAGCTGTGAACCAACCAAGAATTAAGAAACGCAGCCCCAGAGAAAACCATTAATTTATTAATGTACAGAGTAATTGGAAATTTGTATCTCTAGTAAACAACATTATACTGTTTATTTTCTACATTGTGTTTTCCTGACCATATACATTTGAGTTTGAGCGAATCCTGTCTCCGACTGAGCTAACCCGAATTAGAAAAATTAATACACGTTTGAGCCTTTCCAAAATTAATGAAGGTCGTAACTTGTACACGAAGACTAAAGCTACTGTTGGGATATTAATAAGAACACTTGAGTACAAATACTTGCATTTATTTTCTGCTGTTTACAGAACAACTTAAATTTAACAACGTCACTTGTTAACTTCTTAGTTCAGAAGAAAACTTGGTAGGCGTTTACAAACTTCCAAGTAATCTTATAAGAGCAGTTCTAAATTTTAGGCTTTTGTTCGTACGTGACAATTCATAATAGTTCCATGAATTCTACAAATTTTTAGGTTTCACACCCTAAAATTGGTCAAGCGGCGACACCTCGCAAATTATCGCTAATAAAGTTTTAAAATTATCCTAAAGACATTTGCTCCCGCCGGCACGTAATTTTTATGACCGAGTTGCAACAGTTGCACTTCTGATAACGTACTAATCATCCTAGCTTCGCCCAATTTTTCGGTTTACGAGGTAAACCCTGCATAATTTTACCATAAACCATTCCGTGGGATTTGAATATTTTCATCTTTCCAGAGAAAAGCACGTTTCTAAAGACCGGCTAAATACTCGCCTGTTGTAACTTTAATATGACCATTTTGCCTAGGAAATTTTACAATACAAATTGCTTATAGCTAACTAAAGTACAGTCTATTTCTACAACCGCGTCTAGTTTATTTTCACTGAAGAACAATATATACTCGCACAGTTTCATGTAGCTACGTAAGGTAAAACCTTGATTTGAAGTGAGTGAAACTACAAAAGCAATTTTTGGGATACCAGGATATATTTCTTCAATGAAGATGCAATTAATTAAATTAGTTGTAGGAATACGATTATTTCCTAAGACTCTCGTAAGAATTAAATACAATCTTGATTAAAAGTAAGTACTTACGAGAGGTAAATTAAATGATAACAAATTAACTCATTTTCTCTACTTGTTCTTGCAAATTCTGCTTTCTGGTTATATTAAAATCACAGGTTATGAAATCAACGTTAAATCTAAACCTAAATTACGATCCATCTTAATTAGTTTTGATGGACATTTGTTTTTGTATTCTAAGGGATGTATACATTAATTTACTTCAGAATAATGCTGGCATGATTCACGTAATTGTGTTTCATAAAGGTTCTAAGCAACTGTAATTTTTCATTTGTAATCATTCTTTAATTCGTGGCTTTGTTTCAGTTTAACATTAATTACTCCATATTTTTCAGTTAACCAATACTTGACAATTTGGGCTACAAATTAAATCGAGCTCACATCCCATTGGTTTACCACAGTACTTGGACTGAAACAACGCAAGTGATGAAATGTAAATATTAATGCATTTGTGCACACAGAAGTTTGAAGAAGCTCCTCTTGCGCTTGACACGAACTACTCCTGAGCTAATAAATGTTGGCAGTCACACTGCAAATTGTCATACACATTGTTAGGAGTTCCGAAGCGAGCCTGGCCTGTTCCTAAAACACGTCTAATGCACGACTTGCATAAGAATCTAGACGGTAATTATTTTGTCCTCCTGGCTTTTCCTTTTAATGAAGAAGTCGGAAGCACAGCAGATTGAATTAGCGAGCTCGCGAACTAGTTTCATACTTCTTTATGTTTAGAAATTCACAAAGAAGCTATCAGCCCAAACGTCTGATATTGAGATTGCTTCATGGCAAGTAGACGTTTGAACCGCCTCTGTAATTCCAGTTTCAGCATTGTGCCAACCACGACGGCGAATTCTGTCATGAATTGTTTGCTGGCTCTTAGAAGTTTGTATTAGATTCTTAAACTTCAATTACGCTGCTTCTAAGGCAGGCGGCAAACGAAGCAACAACTGAACAGTGACTAACGTGGCAAATAATAGTGCTCGAACTCAAGAACTAGGCACTACACGACCTTTAAATTAATTTAATACAAATTTAATTAAGAGCATGTCACCACCGAACGCTCTAATACGCAATAGCAATAGAAGAAGTTAACAATAATTTTCCAGCACTTTAATATAAGTCTGCTAGCGAGCTGTGAATACCTAAAATAATGCTATAACCAATAGCGTTCATTGGACTAGCTCAGCTTCTCCGGAGAAAAGAATGAGATAACACTGAAATAATTAAAACCAAATACCTACGGGCACCACCAACTTGATTGTTAAACACCTTTCGCGAATCCAAGTTGATAGGTGATATGTGGTGATCGCAACTTACAATGAAGGGGGTATAAAAAAAATCAATTTTTACACGCAGGCTCCTTGTTAAGCTATAACATATTATAGCAAAAGCAAGACATAGAGGCGAAGCAATTAAAATGATGTTTGTATCCAATATACCTAAATTGCTATGTAGCGCGCTAGTTAATTAGAATGTAAAGCCTAACGTTGCTATAATACTATAACTCGGCACGCATTGACTGAATGTATATTATTTAATTTGATAACCGTGCAAGAGTCAATACCAGTAAGACCACAGCAAACTCATAGAAAAATTATATGCACCAAACTGAGACTCTATTTCAACAAATAAACGAAGAGTAGATGAATAATTCCTCACTAGTGAACAATTTCAAACAGCATTACATTATTCTCATGGGCCCTTAAAGGGCGGGTTAAGGTAAAACCGCTCAAAGTAGCCAATGTTTCAAGCGTCATATCTACTACGTATGTTGGCCAATCATATCACACTTTTCCTTGTATGATATCCTGTAGTTTTATCTGTCAAACGATGTAGATTTTATAGCAAATTATTGGTAGGGAGGTTATTAAAAAAATATTTTTAAAACATCTTGCAATTTACCTTCAAAGAGTTTTTCTCCCAAACGGCTTGTCTAATCTTAGTCTTTTTTATATCAGAATTATTCTTTTTCACTGTTCTAGTGTATGAGAAAAAATTGAATAAATTCTGAAAAAATTTAAAAACTAAGTTTGAAAAGTCAAGTTGCCTTTGTACGATTTTTATGAAATTATCTCATTCACTAGATATTAAGAAGTCTAGGAGATTGGCGTAAACAGTATTTGAAATTTGTAACGGTAGTAACTTACTAATGCTTATTCCTTTCAGAATTAAATAACTACCACTGTTAATGTTCTAATAACACTTTTACCAACCAACGGGCAGCAGATGCCAAGGTTCAATTTGTTCTCTCGAGTATATAACCAAGTACACATAACATAAAGGTTTTATTTTGTATACCTATTTACATTTCAAAATAATAAATAAAATATTTCATGTATTTTGGTGTATTTTACAATAAAAGTTAACTTAGGATTTTCCAACGGACGGGGCAGCACCCACTGGGCCAGGCAACCCTCTTTACTTTTCTGATCGGGAAGTCTTCGGGTTTGTTCGTCTACCCAATGACGAAGGCCGTGATTGGCAAGGGCGTACTCTGATGGCCAAAGCTAGAAACACGAGAAAAATTAGGTCAAGTTTGTTTACCATTTAATGGTACTGCGAAAGGGGTTAGAAATTTGTTTATTCAAGGGTGCCGTGAATGAATTTTGTGTACGGCTTAAGCCCGTCTCATCAACGATATACTGTGGTGCCCCAAAATCGTTTACCTAGTGAAATGGCCGTGAATCTACTTATTTCATACGGCGATGTTGCATTAGCCTCAAACGAAGTTTACGTGTCTAATTTTGACTTTGAAGCTTTTACTTTAATACAGGGGACCTCTAGGGGGGTTACTGAAAGGTACATTCCAAAAGGTGAGTAAAGCCCCTTTAAGTTTTAAGAATAACTTCCGTGTTTTGGAACAGTAAGGATTGAAGGCACTGCAGGTGGTTTTCTGTACGCAAGTAATGTGTTTCCTACAAGGCGACTGAAGCTCTGAGATTATATTCTGGGAAATTTTGTGAGTTTTGGGAAGTGGTTTCAAGAGAGTTATAACCTAATAGGCGCTTATAACAGCGAGCCACGTTTAAGCTACGGTCGGGAACGGTTTCGCTTAAGACAGCGAGTCACGTTTAGGCTACGGTCGGGAACGGCTTCGAGGAGGCAAAAGGTCTGTAACCTAATAAGCGCTTAAGACAGAGAGCCACGTTTAAGCTACGGTCGGGAACTCGGATTGTTTCTAGGGAGGGCAGGTCACAGGAAAATGTGTTTCGGGAAGAGGGCCTAAAACGGAAAACTGGTTTGGATCGCTGGACGTAATACCTTCTAACAGCATACGTTTCGTGTTTTTATACGTTACCAATTATCTTAATCTGGGCTTAAGCGGGGATGAGCTGAACTATGGTTTCATTGTGTTATCTCGGTCCTAGCGCCTTGGAGATGCTTTTACCTAGTTATTGTGACGAAGTTCTGGCGGCGACCAAATTCGAACGCATTCCAATCAGTAAAAATACGGATTTCGGCCGGCGCTAACGTCACAAATTTAGGTTTTGTTTTTGAGAAAATCGCCTTAAAACGAAAGATGTTAGTTTTACAGTTGGCCACCAGTGATGTCGTACCATTTTAAGTTTGTAATTTCTTTCAATCTGCGCACTACTAATTACAAACATATGAATTGCATTTATCTACAGTTTGTATATTTTTTCATTCCATCATGAAACCGGCAATGCTATGCTTTTTTATATAAAAATGAGATACCCTAGTGAACTACATCACCCTTTTTGATTTTGATATGTAACTTCAAATCATAAATACAAATTTTAGTATAAATAAACGTCTTACTGTCCTAACAGGAAAAAGTTTCACTAAATAGCTAATTAATATTTCTTAAATATACAAGTTCAGGGAATTTTAAATGTGTTCACTAACCTATTTTCTTCTTTCACAACTGTAAAAATTAATTAAAAATTTGCCAGTTGAATCTGATGAAGCCATCATAAATAGTGAAACGTCTTCATTTAATTATTAAAAATACGTTACAACTAAATGACTTTTATTTAATTAATTATTAACAAAAGTCATGATTCATAAAAATATTTAACGTAATCGTTTTTACTAATATCACTAACAAGTTTCATACGAGTAAAGTTTTGAGAGCAAAATGTTCAAAGGAGAATCACTTACAAAAGTTTATCGTGAGCTAGAAATGGCAAATGGAGAAAATTGCTTTCTAATTTGTAAATAATTGATTAACTTTTAGAGAAAAAACAACATATTGCAGCTTTCAAGTAGTTTCAGAAGCAGTAGAGCAAGTAAAATCTCGAAGTTGGCCTGCTGTATTCTGCTGATTTTTGCAATGAACCACTGTTCCTGCACTACATGTTTATTTAAAATCAACGGCCTGCTAAATTGTGGGACAAACGTTAAAAATACATGTAAAGTAACAGTGTATTTGTAAGATAATCGGTATTGTCCAGATACTATAAAGTGATTTTTGTGCTTCTTATTATCTGGATCTGCTTATTTATACGCTGGTTTGCTGCCTTTTTTGTTCCTACAAATACACATACATTGTTGAAACATCTTTCGATGTTATCTATCTTTCCATCCTCCCAGTCTCTTTCGTATAAGTTGGATTCAGTCATCGCCTTTGCAATCAATTCTTTCCAATTTTTTTCAGCCTTTTTCTAACTCTTTTTCTTTATGGTACTCATTCCATTTCCTCTTGCAATTCGTTGGACGCGGCTATACTATACTACAAGTATTTTACTCTAATTATAATAATAATTGTCGTTGGCACTCATATGAAATCTGCAAACTGGCGACTGGGAGGGGTGTAATATAACCGCACCAAAATTATTTAAGCGCCAACCAATACTCCAATAATGTGAGAAAATAACGTCTCATAGGTCCTGGACAATAGTTAATATCGTTTTTGATGGAAATTCTTTATTTTGCACTAATTCTTTCCATGTTTATGTGAGTGAAGATAACCATGGGCGCATACGCTTACAAGTTGTTAATACAATGATTGTAAATAACTCATTTCCACATAGATAACGCCAATTAAATATTTAACAAAGAATTTTTGTTCTCTATAGCACTATGGCATTTAGAAGTGTTTTGAAGCATGTATGCCAAAGAAATTGGAATTTACTTCTTACATTTCTCATGCAAATTGGAAATGTAGAATATCCTACAATTACAGGTGAAGAGAAGAGAGAGAGAAAGAGAGAGAGAGAGAGAGGGAGGGAGAGAGAGAGAGAGAAGAGAGAAATACCACCTCAACTAGTTGCCAAAGTTTACATTATTACATAAATATTTGGCAATAGTTTGTCAACCCTTAAGAACATACAAGTATCTCAACATTAGCAATTACGATGAAATCAAAAATATACTTATACCTACAGAGGTGCTTATCATATTGTTAAAATGGTGTTTAATATTTAAATGTTTTTGAATTACCGCCATAATTAATGGGCACGAATTATGTTGTCAGTTATGTATTATTTCCCTAGAATGTTAAGTTGGTAAAATTTACTGTCTGTCTAAAATGGCTGTTATTGTGACAAGTTGTGTTATTTGTGTACTGTTTGAGGCTTTCGCGGTTACTCGAATTATTCTCCTTAGCATAGAGTTTCGGCTTAGACCGCGTAGTATTTGTAGATAAACACCCAGCATTCTCTGGCTTAATGTGCCTTGCACCTTGTGAGGTCGAGCAAAAACCCGCGCGATGGCCATGCTCTTTGGTGGCTCGTGTTGTTTGAGTATCTTGAGAACGAGGATACTTAGGCAGATTTGGCCATTTTGCTGTTTGTGCATCCATATTCACTAACGTTTCGCAAGACCTTGCAGCTTGCATCATCAGAGTGAAAGTCGCACTAAGTGTTATTTGTTCCATGAAATAAGTTCAATAAATACCAGTTTATTATTTACAGTGTTGGTATATTATCAGTCAAATCACCTGAACCTTCTACAGGTAATGGGCCCTATATTGTGTATGAGTGAATACCGGAAAAATATTCGGCTGGAAAATTTTAACCTAAAACAGGTTTGACTGAGTGGTGTGAAATAGCCGTTTGTTGTGTAATTAACATTAAAGCAGAAAAATCAAAAACTGTAAAGATGGGTGATTTAATTGAACTGAAAACAATCGTCAGTTTGGACAGTAACGGAAGCAACTATTCTGCTTAGAAATTTCAAGTCAAGTTATCAGGATTGTTTGATCTAGTGAGTGGGGTCTCAACACTAAGTAAATTTTATGCAGACAAAAAGAAATGTGATGTGGTGAGGACGGGATGCGGAAAGTTCGTTCCCCACATTTCGTTCCCCACGTTTCGTACCCCACATTTCGTTCCCGGGATATTTCGTCTCCTCACATCTCGTACTTCGTTCCCGAGCGAGCTCAATTTGTCTCCTAGATTACAGAGTGTTGAAAAACGAGTGCACGATCGGAATACAGTTAGATAATGAAAGATATTTGAATTAATTTATTATAATAAACTTATAAGAGCAAAATAATCTGTATTTATTAATAATGACGGTTTAATAGAAGTATCTTCCTTATAGCTTATATGCGGCCATAATTTCTTATTCTGAACAACTTTTCTTAGTAATATTTCGCCGTATTATGAACAATAAGGATAGTTTACCTGAAAAGAAAATAGTTTTTGCTTAAATGTCAAGGACGACTTGTTTTTGAAAAAGTGATTTTTTTTTAAATTCTCTACAAACCAAGCAGGAATTTTAGTTCCTATAACATTTTTATGTAAAACTAAAAATTAAATTTAATTCCCTCTTGTAAACTCAATCCGGGGACATACTGTTCTTATAAGTTTATTGTAATAATTAATTAATTAAAATATCTTTCATTTTTCTAACTGTATTCCGATCGCTGCACTCGTTTTTCAACACCCTGTAATCTAGGAGACAAATTGAGCTCGCTCGGGAACGAAGTTTCCGGGTACGAGATGTGGGGAGACGAAATATCCGGAAACGAAATGTGGGGTACGAAATGTGGGGAACGAAATGTGGGGAACGAACTTTCCGCAAACCGGTGAGGACTACCTTAAGGCGCAGAAAATAATTGTAACCACAGTAAACGAAAAAACTATTACTCACCCCATAGCTTACTAAACTGCAGCTAGCATGTGGACCAGGATACAAGCCCTATATGGAGGATCAACATAAAACAATATACATAGCTTAGAACAACAGTTTTATGCTTATATATAAAAATGAAGGGATTGCAAAGCATATCGCCGATCTCGGGAATTTAAGTCACGAATTGAAGGCTTGTGGAGAAGCGGTAAGCGAAAATATGCTAGTTAATACAATTGTAATGACCCTTCCAGATAAATACAAGCATTTTCACTCAGCGTGGAACAGTTCCACAAGCAAAGCCTGGTGGCCTAGCGGTAAGAGTGACAGACTAGTAATCACAGCGATGAGCGGTCCCGGGTTCAAAAGTTTACGAATAAAAGCGTGCAATATCAGTCCTTTTCAGGACTAACCAGGAACACCTGAAGACGGGAGTAGATCAAAACTCCCGAAACGTTGTGTGATATACACCCTAGACAGTGGAAAAGTCCGATAAAACACATCACAAGACCTAAATACCCTCACTGTTAGATTACGAGCTGAGGAGCAGCGAATGGATGATCGAGAAACAGGTCAATAGGAAGTAGCTGGTGCGTTTGCAGCAAGAAACACTGGATATAATGCCAACAGGACGGAAAAGTACAGAAACAAATCGCATTATTGCAAAAAACCAGGTCACTGGGCACGAGATTGTTAGCTCAAGAAAGAAAAATCTCAAAGCAAACCAGGTGACACGAAAAACGAAGGAAATAGTGGTGAGTCGCATGCTTTTACATCTTCTAATAGTTTGACTGATACTATGAACAAGTACTGGATACTACACAGTGGTGCAAGTCATCAAATGCCGTCACATCGTGACTGGTTTATAGAATACACCAATTTAGATGATGCCACATATATAACCATTGGTGATGGAACAAAGTTGCAAGCAGTCGGACGTGGCAACATTTCAGTTAAAGTTCTTGATGAAAATAGTGAATGGAATAATTGCAGAATTGCAAATGTCTTGCATGTCCCAAAATTAAAATGTAATTTGTTCTCGACAAGTATAGTCACCGAGAGAGGTTATGTTGTAATAACTGAAAAACAAATTTTTTTGAAAGAAAATAAAGTAATCATGTTTGGTTAGAAAAGTGGTAACATAAATGTTTTAAACCTTAAAGTTATTGTTTGTTTGTTAATGAACAATGTCTAGGCATGCAGAGTACCAGGTACCTTAGACACCGACTGCTATGGTCATATGGTCAAAGTCCTACTTCGAATTTTGCCGAGACTAAGGAGTTCGAACCCTAGCAAGGGATCTTTTACATTCTACACATCGTAGTAACATGGTACCCACGGCTTTACATCACTTCCGAATGAGGGCATTCTGTAGAGGCTTTCATCTGCATTTTCTTATTTTGAAATCCTCACCGGGACCGGGAATCGAACTAACGACCCTACGATCAGTAGCCAGGATGCTTACCACTGAGCTACCGACCCCGGCCCTTAAAGTTAGAGAAGATGATGTGGCCATGTACTGCAGTACCTACAAAAACCCAGTCGTTAGTAGAGTGGCACCAAAAGCTAGTACATCAAAACATTGCACATTGTAAGAAAATTCTAAAAATCAATGGGCTGAATGTGGAAAGTGAAGAATCTTTTCAGTGTGAATTATGTGTGCTTTGGTAAGCAAGTTCGACAACCATTCTATTGCTCTGATACAAAAACGTGTAAGCCAGGTGAAATTATCCACACTGATCTTGGTGGTCTCATGGAGAACATTCCAATGGGTGGATCAAAATACTTTCTTCTGCTGAAAGATGATTATTTTCATTACATAACACCTTATTTCTTAAGAACTAAAGATGAAGTAACCGGAAAACTAGAAGAATTCATTCCGATGTTTGAGAAAGACGCCAATCAAAAGATCAAGATTATTAGGTCAAACAATGGAACTGAATTCAAGAACCAAAACGTCTACCTACTTAGCAAGTATGGGATACGTCAATAGCTCACATGTCCTTTTTCATCAGAGCAAAATGGATCTGCAGAAAGAAAAAACAGGACAGTGATTGAAGCTGCAAGAACACTACTGCATGGACAAAACCTTGAGGAGAAATTATGGCAGAGGCAACAAACACTGTTGTGTATGTCCTTAATCGAACGGGAACAAGCTATGTACCTGACAAAACACCATTTAAATTATACTTCAACAAGAAACCTAGTAGCATTGAAAGGCTTCAGATCTTTGGGACTGAGGTGTCCGCACATATCCAAAAAGAAAAGCGCAAGAAATGGGATGCAAAGTGTCGGTTCTAGGTAAATTGCTCGAAAACGAATTTCTCGAAATCAGTTGCTCGAAAGTCAATTGCTTGAATGTGACTTTGCTCGAATTGCAAGTGTCTCGAACAGCAATTTCTCGATTATCTGTTGTTCGAAAAAAATTAAGTTGTGAAATAGCCTTAACTCAAATCAGTTAATATCAAATATAAAAAAAACACAAATTACAAATTATAACCTTTATTAATAAAAAATAGGTATAGGTATGTGATTAAGTTAAAAATTATAAAAACCAAATATTATATGTTTTTAATATTGTATGTTATGTGTTATTCCACGGACATAATCATATATATTATGTCCATAATTATTCACTAATCTTAAAAGTCTCTGTGCACTATCGCGATATATTCTTCGACTTAATGGTGTGTTGTTGACCGCTGGCATATTATTCTATCCGTAATTCGTTCAAACTTTAATGCCGAAATAAATTTCCAGATGTTAAGACCACATAAATACAGCAAAAAATTTTCGAGAAATTGCGGTTCGAGGAACTTTTATTTCGAGAAAAGTTACATTCGAGCAATTTGATTTTCGAGCAGTTGATTTCGAGCAATTGATTTCGAGCAATTGCATTCGAGGAATTTGCCGAAGACGCAAAGGGTCGACAAGGAATATTTGTAGGATACTTGGATGAAACAAAAGGATACAGAATATATTTCCCAAAAGATAATAAAATTAATCTATGTAGTGATGTGGTGTTCAAGAAAGCTAACCAGAAACGTATCGTAATAGTAATGAAGACAAATGAGTAATTCTACACAAACAGCACAGGTGAAAAATACTGAAGAAGTGGTAAAAATTGAAACAATACTAGATGAAGCTGTTGCAATAAATGACGGAGATGAAACTGTGGATGAAGAATTTGAAGGACTGAGACTTAGAAATGGAAGTAAAGTTAAAAAGCCAAGTCGATTTCAAGATTTTGCAATGATAACTTTAAATGAAGATTTAGACTACACTGAAGCATTACAACAAACGAAGTGGAGAAAAGCTATGGAAGATGAGCTTAGTGCTTTAAAGGAAAATGGAACTTGGGAGTTAACCGATATACCATACGACAAGAACTCAATAAACAACAAGTGGATATTCAAACTAAAACCAAACAAAGGCTAGTTTAGTGGCCAAGGGATGTAATCAAAAATATGGTCTGGATTATATGGAAACTTACAGCACCGTGGCACAGTTTATAGCTATTTAAGTAACAAGGAATGTAAGGACCTATTAACATTTGAGGCAGGCAAGTGCAAGCCAAGGCGAAGCCGCGGCTTGTTGCCTGCCGAAAATGTTCATAGGCGATACATTCGGAGTTGTCTTATATATATATTATATTATATTTTTCCCGCTGCTTATCGAAATTTTCCTACTTTTTTAAAAAATCGTTTGGTTTGTCATCCGTCACCAGGATTAATTTTTGTGAGTCGTGTTACCTGTGAGTGTCACATTTCACATCACATAAACACTTGCAATTATAAACAAAACGTCTAAGTCTTCATTTTGCGTTGCTAATTTTATTATCCTAGGAACTTAATAATAATATTAAGTTCCGTTGTCAAGAGAAAGCTGCAAAAAATATAATCACCGACTTACACGTTTTGTTACTAAGGCTGCATTGCTGACTTACATGATCAGCAGCGGGAAAACTCCATTAGATTAATATTTGGAGTTGCCGTCACAAACAGAATGACACTTGCACAAATTGATATCAAGACTGCCGTTTTAAATGGCGATCTGCAAGAGGAAATCTATATGGTACAGCCTCCTGGATTCGAAGATGGAACAGAAAGAGTATGTCGTCTAAACAAAGGAATCTATAGTCTAAAACAAGCACCCAGAAATTGGAACATGTAATTTCTAAATGTTTTAAAAGAATTTGGTTTGAAACAATCAAGATGTGATCCTTGTGTGTTTTTCAAAAACAATGAAATAAAACTTATTTTAGTGATATATGTGGATGACGGGTTAACAGCATCAAGTGACGAAAAAGAAATTGATAATTTGTTAGAGCATTTGAACAAAAATTTTGATATGAAGTAGGAACCAGTTCAGAACTACTTAGACATGGAAATCAGACAGGAATATACTGGAAAATTATTCAGAAAACAAGAAAAGTATATTAGCAGAGTTCTAGAAAAATTTAAAATGAAAGAAGGTTTGCCAGTTTCAACACCAGGACTAACCAAAAGTCTAGAAAATCTAAATGATACACCAACAAGAGCACCCTATAGAGAAGCAGTAAGAAGTCTACCATTTTTAGGATCGGTGAGCAGGCCGGACATTGCGTTTGCAACAAATTTGTTGATCAGACACATGGAAAATCCTTCATAAAGTCACTGGGAAATGGTTAAACTAATACTCAGATACATAAAAGGAACTCAAGACTATGGTTTAGTATATGAAGTTTTAGAGGGAGCAAGGATGACAGGATACAGTAATGCAGACTTCGCTGGAGATGTGAAAACCAGAAAATCTGGATTTGTTTTGCCGTACAACACACCAATAAGATGGTACTCAAAAAAGCAATCAGTGGTTGCACTCTCTACCGCAGAAGCGGAATACGTGGAAGGAAATGATAACTATAACTCGTTTGGGAGAAGAACTAGAAATATGTCAAAAACATTACTTATTAAAAGTTGACAACCAGAGTGCAATAACGATGCTTAAAGAAGAAATTTCACGAAAGAGAACCTATGGATATTCAATTTCGTTTCCTTGAAGAAAAATTATCAAGTGAGTTTAAAGTTGATTATATTGAAACAGAAGAACAACTTGCTGACATATACACAAAAGCACTAACCAACACAAGATTTGAGAAGCTCAGAAAAAAACTGAATATTAAACAAGAGGGAGAGTTAAAGTGTTAAAATAGTGTTTAATATTTTATTGTTCATTGAAACGTTAAACAGTGTTTAACATGATCGCGTCCTCTAATGTTAAGATACATTTAACATGCATCCACTCATTTAACATGCATCCACTCATTTAACATGCATTCACTATAGCAACATCACACATATTCATGGTAGTCCGATTTCGATTTAGCAGTTTTTAGTAATTGTTATTGATTCAAAATTATTGCCAACAATAAACTAATGAACGCATTTCGAGGGGAAACCATCTTAACATTTCTCACATAAATTACCATTCTTGCTTCGCTGCGCTCGCTCGAGTGGTAGAAATATGCTCGAATGTTAAGACTGGGTTACCCCTCTTCATACGTTAACTACTATAAATGTTTTTGAATTACCGCCATAATTAAGTTGGCACGAATTATGTTGTCAGTTATGTATTATTTCCCTAGTATGTGAAGTTGGTAAAGTGACTTTCTAGATTCGTGAAATTTTAGTGAAATATATCTACATTGCTGAACACTAAAAATATGATCAGTTGTTATTCTCTTGAAACATTTAGGTGTGTCTACCAGTTTAATAATGCGATAAGATTAATGGTACGCAATTTATATGAGAGCTGTTTAGATTTGGAAGTGTGAAATGGGCAAGCCACAGGCAGAAGGGTAATATTACCGCGTATAGATGTAACCTTCTTGGTTTCGGAAAATATATTTTATATATTATTAATAAATCACAAGGACAACCGCTGGATAAAGGAGCAATATATTGTATGTCCCACAACCAGTGTTTAGCTATGATCAATTATATGGACCAATGTCAAGTATGAGTAGTTTCGAAAATTTTACCTAATGGATCATGCTACACGTTAAACATTGTCTACAAAGAAGTTTTGTAACTTGCAAATATTTTGCATTGGGTCCACAAGTAGTTTATAATACTTTGCAGTTGTCGTAATATTTGGGGTCACCTTTATTTGTATCTCTGTGTTTGTAAAAATCATTCATTACTTTTAACTGGTAACATATGTCGGTTATTAATTTTTATTATTGTCTAATATTCTCTGTATCTTTCGACTACTGCGTCTTTAAAATATCTGCCAGTTCTAGATTTACAGTGTCTCAATATGACACATCTTTCTTCTGTTGTTAATTTTGTTCAACTTGTCCGTTATTTGTAGCTCAAAGTTATCTTTTTTATTGCGCTGATTGCCATATTGTAACCAAGAATCTTCGATTCCGCTTTTAAAATCATTTTCGCTTGCTTCGTATTCACTGTTTTTTCTTGTTTCTAGAAAGGTTCCTATGTCGGTGTTAAACTTTGTAACTGTTAAAACAGTTTCTTTTTCTTCGTGTTTATCTCTTGGATACTCCAAGTTCCAAAACCTAAATGTCCGTTCGCCCTATCGCCTGTTATTAGATTATTCCTGTTTTCGAAGAACATTTACCTTTCAATAGATATGCTTTCAACTATATTCCATTACCAACTGGGACTACCAAGATACTTTGATAACAAGGTTTCCCTTGAGAATAAATAGTTAATAAAACTGCGAATACTTCTAATAGCTTCGGGATTGGGAAAGAATAAAGGTCGGCCAAAAAAAGGCTAAATGGTAAAGACGAAAGAGGAAGGGTCTATTTTTCTTTTCTTTGTTATTAATATTGTTGCAGGAATATATTTTTAGTTTGGTGTGGTGTATTTAGCCAATATTTTCATTCACAATGAAAGTACCTAAAAGAGTTCATCACTAATAAAGGAAACTTTTCGATATTTTGAAATCCTACACATTCAAACTACGAAGTATGATCAAATATATGGTGAATGTAGCTACACTGCTAGATCTAGAAACGAGATTCCAACGTTTGTCTAAGCAAAGAGATCGTTTGAACTTGAGGTTTATCTGTTTAAATGCAGTGTCTGTGTCCTTATGCTTTTAATAGTGTCGCAAAAATGACAGAGTGAACATGAAAGCTTGTTTCAAACTGGAAATAAGTGCGACCGAAAACTGTGAAATTCTAGTAACAGCTGATACAGATACTATTTAAGCATTCTACGATTTTGCAAAAGTTTTAATTTAATTTAGCGGGATCTGAACCTGCACAATTCTCTCCAATTCGAATCAGGAGAGTCCGCGACCCCAATCTAATATTGCCAATCGGATACAACTATTCGTAACGGTAAAACAAATGGTTCATCAATGCGAATTTACTTTAAAAAGACTGTAGCCATTTGGACACTACGTCTTATTAAAGGTTAGAAATATATACACTACTGAAAAGTCTTCTTAAAAAATTGAGAAAAGTAATTTTTATATGCTGATTTTTAACAAAGATATAATAAATAAATTCAATTTAAATGATAAATTCGTTCTATTAATAATAAATATCCTTCCCAGATAAGTTAACAATAAATTTCAAAGACCGGCATTATAACATGAGGACATTTTTGCACAAAACCTGGTAATAGTGTTTAATATACAGAGTGTCCCAAAAGGAATAGGACACCGATGAGTCATAGATTCCTTAAGTCATAATAAATCGATTAAACCCAATATACCTTGGTACAAAGTCCCTTCAGTAAGAAGTTATAGAGCCTTGAAGTTCAATTGTTTATTTCTTATTTTTTTGTTAATTTCCACAAATGTAGAGATATCGATTTGAATCTTGATATACGTACTTACTATTATGAATTGCACTAATAAAAAAAAATCATAAATTAAACTCGACTGTAAAAGGCACTTTACCCATCTTTAAAAACTTTTTTTAGCTCTAACTCCGTTAGCTGTAACTTTTTTTGAAATTTTAGGTTATTATCTGAAAGCCAATTAAAAAGCACAAAAATAATGTACTTTTAGTTCTTACGCCTAAAAGCAACCGTTTACCTTATAATGCCCATCAAAGGTTTATGGTTGTCATTAAGACGTGCAATTCTCAAGTAGCCATGATCACAAAACAATGGGTAATAATTGTAATCTAGTAAACAACATCAAGAAATCAATTAATGACGTTGGTGACATCAGTTTTTTGTCTTTTGTGCTTACGAAAATGCTGCGGCATAACGAACCTTGCACCATTGGAGAATTCGTTATGTAGCGGCATTTCCTTAAACATAAAAGAACAAATTCTTATGTCACTAATGCCATTAATTGATTTATCATTGTTTTTTACTAGATGACCATTGTTTTTGTGATCATGGCTACTTGATAATTACACGTCTTAATGACAACCAAAAACCTTTGATGGGCATTTTAAGGTAAACGGTTGCTTTTATGGGTAAGAACCAAGCGTACATTGTTTTTGTGCTTCTTAATTCGCTTTCAGATACTAACCTTGAATTTCAAAAAAAGTTACTCATAACGAAGTTGAGCTAAAAAAAGTTTTGAAAGATGGGTAAAGTGCCTCTTACAGTCGAGTCTAATTTATGATTTTTTTAATTAGTGCAGTACATAATAGTAAGTACGTATACCAAGATTCAAATCGATATCTCGACATTTGTGAAAATTAACAAAAAAATAAGAAATAAAAAATTGAACTTCAAGGCCCTATAACTTCTTACTGAAGGGACTTTGTACAAAGATATATTGGGTTTAATCGAGTTATTATGAGGTAAGGAATCTATGACCAATCGGTGTCCTATTCTTTTTGGGACACCCTGTATAGATAAGCAACCACATCATTGTTACCCTATATCAAATAACTTATAAAACGAATTTACTGTCGCAGGATAGATTATTATTCTTTTTAGAACAATTAACCATAGCAGACCTGATATCATACTTACAGATAAATACAAAAAGACTATTCCAGCGTACATAAATCAAACAAGTAGAGACACTCACTGTCGGCTTCTTTGATGTCAAAATACCGATTTGAATGACCTTGAACGGCTCTTGAGGGGTACTTTCCGATAGTACTAACAGATGGCGCCACATATGATTGGTAGCAGAGCTAGTAACTGGCTCTGATTAGAGTACCTGTATACAGGTACTCTAGCTCTGATTGGTAGAACTTTTTGCTGCCATCTGACAGTCAAGCTTAGATATACCCCCGAGTTACTGTCCCAGGCACTCTATACATGTTTCAACATTTGTAGCGAGTGTCTCTACTTTTTTGATGTATGTACCCTGACTATTCCTTATGGGTACAGCAGATGTGTATATCAACAAAATATGATATGCAGCTGCAGTAATAACTAAACACAAAAAAACCAAAAGCAATGATGTACAAAAAGCCTTATAATAATATCCGTAACTACTACATGTAAACAGGAACCGTTACTTAAATATATGGACCCGAAAAACGGCCTTTAGTTTTTTTATTTTAAGAAATTACACAGTTTTTAAGGTGCTACTTCTAATGCAAGAAAGGAAAATGAGTTTCAATAACACATGCAATTGCCACTGCAAGGATGAAATCTAACACCTAATAATATAAATTATATAGCGTCGACTTATAGTGTTCTAATACGCGTAGGATATGTAACTCGTTTAAAGTATTAAAACTCAAATTTGTCTCTTATGTTTATCATCCCAAATATAGGCAACATAGATGTACAAGCAACCTGAAAAAAACTATGGTCATAACAGAAAATATGTAGGTAGAACTACTATGATATCAATGCGATTCGTGGAGTGTGATGTAAAAATGGAATAAAAGTTACCTGCGAAATTTTTGGTTTAGATGTACAAGGGTCCTTCAGACTAGTTGTCTGAAAATGTTTATACGGTAGTGTTTCGAAGCGCTCGTATCAACTAAAATATTTTCAGTTTTCTGCAACTTGGACCCCAACTTCGTTATTTTAAATAGAATATCCCAATTTTTATTGAAGTTATGAAATCTGCGCAGAATTTTAATCTAACTTTATATGAGACATTAAATGTCTACAGTGCGCCATTTTTCAGTTACTTCTTGTAAATTTTGGCAAAAGCAGCCCTTTACAAAAAAACGTATGTTTCGAAATCCGCGGGAGTCAGACCAACTATTTTCAGGGTCTGCATAATTGAGACCTATAGCTATCCAAATATTTGAAAACTTTTTTAAAAAATTATACAGGGTGCTCAGAAATTGGTAAATAGCAAAATGCGGCGTGAATTTTTGAGAACCCTGTATAATTTTTTGAAAAGTTTTTAAATATTTGGGTAGCTATAGGTCTCATTTGTGCAGACCCTAAAAATATTTGACCTGACTCGCTTGGATTTCAAACAATAATTTTTTTTGTAAGGGGCTGCATCTGAAAAAAATTTATAGTAAACTGAAATAACTCAAAAATGGCCCACTTTAGACATATGATGTTTCATACAAAGTGAGATTAAAATTTAGCGCAGATTCCAAAAATTCAATAAAAGTTGCAACACTCCATTTAAAATAACAAAGTTGGGGTCCATTTCCGGTATTACCAGAAGTTGCAGAAAACCGAAAATATTTTAGTTAAAACAAGCTCCTTGGAAAACCCTCGTATACACTTTTTTAGGAAACTAGTCCCATTAATTTCCCATATACATATCGACTCAGCTCGTCGTGAAGAACCCTGTACAGTTTATTCACAACTCGATGGTAAAAAATATTTCGTCGGTTGCTGTCACTAGCTGAAATTTAATAGTATCTTTATCTTGACTGTTTAAAAACTTGTTAATGTTTATTTGATGCACTCGGTGGGTTTTTAAGTGCCTACATAAGCTCTCAAAATTGCAGTGTCTAAAAATTTTGGCAACGTTTTAAAAATTCAATTTTAAAGGATCTATCGATCTATCAACAAATATCTAGTGACTTTTTCGACTAAATTTTTGACACTCTTTCAACCTTAGAATTATACCACCGACTTTACAAACACCCTGTCAATCAAGCAAAGCTTTCTCGTCTAAATTTGAAATGCACAAAAGTAATTTCATTCCAAATAATTTAATAACAATCTTAGGTAGATGCTTTTCTATAAAAATAATGTTGCTATGAAAACTAGGAAATTTTACAGAATATTGTACTCTTTAGTATAGCGAATGACTACATAGCCAAGTTTTACGTGACTATTGCCCAATAAAAAACGACAACTTACTGTCAATGTCAGTAAATAATTTTTGGTAAATGATAACACGAATATGATAAGTGTAATGGTTACACTTATCAATTTAACACCATCGGATAGATCCAAAATTTGAAATTTGATTTGTTTTATTGGTCGAGTCGCGAAACTTGACATAGTTCATAGTAATTTAGCCATGACCCACCCTTATGCATGCACAAAAAGTAATTGTGGTTAACAAATGGATCAAAATTGGGACAACTTTGTGGAAGAAGAAGAAACCCTCCTACACTTCTAACATTTTTATAATGATGGCTATTACTCTTATACTTAGTTTTTACGTGCTCTTTGACTCTAATAAAATAAAATAAAATTTGTTTACGAACCTTAATATTTTAGCCATGCTAATAATGAATTTTTTGCACTACTAGTCTCAGAACGCACCGTTATTGGCCTATCTTTAGGTCGTGAAGTTGATTTTCTCCACCAAGGGAGAGAAAGTAAAATAAACAATTTTCACCGTGGTAACTAATAAATTGCTAAGTTACCAAATATGACTATTTTAATTTTGACGTTTTAAAGAGCTGTATTGTCAGGTTGACAGTTAAAATATTTTCGAAATTTGTTGGGAATTTAGGTATTAAGCGGTTTGGTAGTGCAAAAAATAGTATATACACCACGGTAGCGAATCGTCTTATAACCTTCGCGCTTTAGATACTTCGCGCTGCGCGCTCAGTATCTAATATGCGCTCAGGTTATAATACTGCGCTTCGCTACCTTGATGTATAATATACTATTTTGCACTACTAGTCTCAGAACGCATCGTTATTGGCCTATTTTTAGGTCGTGAAGTTGATTTTCTCCACCAAGGGAGAGAAAGTAAAATAAACAATTTTCACCGTGGTAACTAATAAATTGCTGAGTTACCAAATATGACTATTTTAATTTTGACGTTTTAAAGAGCTGTATTGTCAGGTTGACAGTTAAAATATTTTCGAAATTTGTTGGGAATTTAGGTATTAAGTCGTTTGGTAGTGCAAAAAATAGTATATACACCACGGTAGCGAATCGTCTTATAACCTTCGCGCTTTAGATACTTCGCGCTGCGCGCTCAGTATCTAATATGCGCTCTGGTTATAATGCTGCGCTTCGCTACCTTGATGTATAATATACTATTAAATATGAGTATATAAATAAGGTAAAAACACATTTGAAATTAAATTTAGGATTACTAGCGAACGGTGGTAATTTTGCGTGGTTAAAAATTTTAAAACACGTTGCTACTGACAACGTGAACTAATGAAAACATGTTTTTAAACAGTCGTTTTATAAACTTAAAACTTCCAACTAAAAGTAAATTTTACACACTGTTGTAGATAAAGAATTTGTTCTTCATCTTTCGTCGTTGACGCTATGTTCATTTCTCGAAAATTAGTACTAGTTGATTTGTTGAGTCTTACAAGAAAGCTGCTCAGCTGTGCAGCTAAATAAGATATACTGAGTTATTTGAATATACATTTTACTAAAGTGACTTTTTCGTTTAATAAATATATTCCAAACTTGGACACCAAGCGCAATAATTTAAAATTATAGATTTGGGAGTACAAATATACCAACGCTTTTATTGCAAATAGACTGCCTATTCGATGCTTACTAAATACGAATTTCCAGTATACTTAAAGTTGGTAAAATTTAAAACAACGTTTGGTTCTATAGTGACACAATAGATTGTGCATTGAAAAGATACCGCGGCGACTATAAATGTATTAAATGAATGGAAAACAGCAGATCCAGAAGCACACCAACCAAACTTCAAACAGCGAAAAGACATCGAACAATATATTCTCAAAACCATTTTACCTAGCTCTCGGTGACGTCTTTAATTCAATATCAAACTGGCTAACCAAAATGTTAACATCAAATGAAAATACCCCAACAACTCTAATTAGTTTATGTAGTTTTGACAGCAAAAACAAAACAAATTGAGAATATGTCTCAGAAGCTAAATGTAGAATCACAAAAGCTAGGATTGAAGATGGACTAAGATAAGTTAAAGGCAATGTAACCAGGTGTAGTAAAATACACACACTTTTATAACTATTCTTTTCGAATCGATGAGTAGTGAAATATTTATTTAAATGTAGCGTGTTAAAAAATTTCTTAATTTCGTTAAATTCATTTTCACAATAGTTATTTCTAAAGTTATACAGAACACCAACATGGTCTCGTAGAACTAAAGGAAATTTACATTTAATTGCCCTAACTTTGTAACCCGTATCCGGTACAAGTTGAGCATTGTACCGCCGATGCAAGCGTAAAGCACCAGCCTCTACACCGCAAGGTATATGAGGTTACAGATAATACAACACTCATATCGTACATAATTTTTTATATAAGCTATTATAGTTATCAGGATTTTTATTGTCACATCTCTTCTTAAGTTAAGGCAATAATAAAAGCTTCGAATTGAGAAAACTCAATTTAGTTAGATCGTTGTAGAACTACACTACATGTATTACTAATTTTATCATTTGCACCACTATTCACTAATATACGTAATTCCTAGGAAAAATTATGATATCTTTGAAGATGAAGTTTTGAAGGACGCTTTCTAACTGTTTCTACATTCAACAACTTTGAAGGAATTTGTTTGCATACAATAAAGCAAACGCATTTATGAAATTACCAAAGCTTTGCACTTTATTGATCACATTGGTCTTCCACTCTGACGCCCAACAATTTAATATCTCTCTTGTGGTGCTAATCTTCCTAAGCGAATAGTTAGGTTTACAAACTTTGCCCGTTTCTGTTTTTCAGGTTACCACGTTATTTACTCTTCAGCTGTAAGTAATGCAAGGTGCACTTTTCCCAGCAACGCTTGACAAATAAAGGAGCACCGCCGACGGATCGTTACAAATCCAATGCCATCGCATTCGCATAAATAATCATATTAACAGATATATTACAGGGATGATTTATAGTGACCTCATCTACATGAATAAGGGTGGCGGAAGCGCTGCATCAGAGCGTGTTAGAGATCGACAAAGCCGTGACTGATGTTCTGTCATGACAGCGGCCAAGTAAGTTCTCATGAGCAGCAGTATTTTTATTGGCCAGGAAATTAATCGTTTCCTAGTGTGTGAGTTATAATTCTGACGATTGTGAAGCAGTTGCTTTTGCAAATATTGAATCCATCGGCGCTAATGCACTATAAGGTGCTTGAAAGCTGTAGCACAATTATATGGTGCAGAATTATTATGCTGTTATTATTAACAATTTAAAAAAATATATTATCAATGATTTTGGGGGGCTGTCACGGCCATTGTGATAATTCAACAAACAACGCCGTGGTTTGGACCGTGTCATTGCTGAGAAAAAAGTCAATATTGCCCCCACTTTCGGAAAGGGCTTCGTCCGGAGATAGGCAAAAGAGCACGGTAACTGCACGTGTAAACCACTCTAAAGCCCAAACTCTTTTGAAGACTTTCTCGTTAAAAAGAATTTTAGCTGGTCTTTTCTTTAAAACGTAGTTTTTTGGGATTACCTTTATAAAAACTGTATTTCTGTCACTCTAATTACTTTAAATTTATCTTGACGAATGGTGTAGGCGCAATACGCTGAATCCAATGTGTGCTATTATTAGTTCGCTAAAAATAACCGTAATTAGAAATGAACACTCTGCGTGGTACTTAAATTCAACCCTCAAGTAATTTCTGTGGCGCTTGTATTCTCATTTTCCGCAGCTTTGATTTTCAATACGTTTAGTAATACTGGGCGAAACACGAATTTATTTTTAAACAGTTCTCCGGCTATGTAGGCTCTTTGAGCTTTAAAATGAAAAATTTAAGCAAACAGTGATTAAAAGTAAATTATTTATTCCAAATAAAAGTAAAAGCTACTTTAAGCTTTGAATTTGAAAAGACGACGAAGGTTTTTATCGAAAATAAACATTTCTGGGCGGATTATATACAACTTAAGTTAATTATCAATTTTTGTAGAATTATCTTATCAGGTTCGTTGGTGACGAAGCATCAGTAAACAACAATCATAAATTTAAGGACAAGAAAGCGCAGATAATTAAACGCTTTCAAACCTGGCAAACGAAAAGAGTGGTTGTTCAAGTTTTCACTAAAACAAGCGAGAGTTGACAAAATAATCCGGACGTTAAATATTTTAATTAGATTTATGTGCATTGGAAACTGAATTACGCTCAAACTCTATTAAAAGATAGCTTTGAGCAGAGCGTGAAATATAATAAACGAGTAAAAATTCCAAATATGCAATCAAAAATCTGATTTTTTATTTATACTCCAGTAAATCCTCCGCATCGAAATTTAATCAAAATGTAAATTATTGGAAGCGGTATTGCAGCCATGTCTAACTGATCGTGTTTAAACCGTTTCATAAAGCACGGTGCGATATGCGAGTTGCTTAATAACGCACCCTGGCCTACGCCAAGAAATCCTTCCTCTCAGCCGAAAAATTCGATTTTCATTTGCTTCCCAGATTTATTTACTTTTACTTAATCATGCATGCCCGGAATAAATTAAATCTCGAAAGGGCCCGTTAAAAAGTCGCCCTTGCTAGCGGAAAGTCGTTGCCAAACCGGAAACGGCTCGAAATATTAAATGCGCGAACAAAATTCCAAATGAGCACCGCCTTTCACCATTTAACTGTCACAGTACAAAAGAAATTGCTTAAAAGAACGTCTCGCTCATACAAAACACCGTAAAGTTTAAATTCAGGGAGAGTTCGAAATTATAAATCTGCAGTTGGATTTCTAGAAATTATTACTGCAACACCATCCTAAAAAATAAAAGCACCTTGCGATGGGAAGCTCGTGTCATACGAGTAACATAGCAAGCAGCTGAAGTTGATATTACAAAAATGTTTTATAAACTCCTATGACAATAGAAATCTATTTAAAAATAAGGAGAAAGCAAATTCATAAATCAAAAATATTAAGTAGTCCATCTGTAGTCCTATTTTACTTTGAATCACGTAATGTGACACTAACTAATGGCTCTTGAGGCAACTATGTGAAAGAACCATCCTGAAGACCAGTATGAGTAGATGTAAACAAAATATTTCGAAGAATGGTACAACCCATGATACTACTACTGTAACGTTTCGCTTGGGAATCTAAATTCTAAAGATACTTGAAACGTATTGGGAATTTAATTCGCCGCCTTATCAAACGTTTGCATCTCAAGACCGCGCTAAGAAGCGATAGCGCGGGCCGGTAGCCGATGCGCAGGAAGCCACGTTTGAGCGCAGGAGTGTTTCCCCCGCCGCCAGAGTGGGGAGCACGACTGCCGACCGGGAGCCACTGAACGTATAAAAAGGAACACATGGCAGCTCCTGAGTCACCGAGCTCCGTGGCTTAGTGCGTAGCACGTCCACTTAGCATTCGGGAGGTCGTGGGTTCGATTCCTGCGGCCGCCTGCCTTGATTCAGGTTTTAAGGTGGTTTTCCTGAGTCAACAGAGTACCTTCTCTGAGGCGAATGCCGGGGCAGTATTTCGCCACCTTTCCTGACCTTTCTTCCAGTCACCACCCCTCCTTTCTCTCACCCATCCCGAGTTTCCCGTTCTTGGCTGAAGAGGGACGGAAGGTCCCTATAGCAGCCCGCCCCAGTTGGGGGAATTGAAATAACCCTGAACCTTTACCTTTTTACCCTTTTTAGCTCCTGAGTCAGATCCCATCCTGGGGTTCTCCCCTAAGCCTTCTCCCAATCCACCTGAGACGATTACCCTTTTGCCCTGTGCAGGTTACTGTCTAAGCAAAGGGGAAATCGGCTAAAAAGTTCTTACGGCACTGGTATGGTTACTGTCAGTCCGTGAGAACATACCGATAACCTGGAGGTCCTTATCGAACCCGTTCACCGTCATTAATTTAAAGGCCGAAACCGTGGCTCCTAATTAGCTTTCCCCGTATCCCTTGTAACCGAACCGATGTTAGTTAAAGGCCGAAACCGTGGAATTAGTAACTAACATTCCTGTAATCCGCTGAACGAGATTACCGCCGCCGTCCCGTCAGTGATCATCCGAATTCCGAAGGCGCAAATGAAGAGAAGGTACTGCATCACTTTTCAACTTCCATTTATTTTGCGGTAATTCCAACAGTTTCTCGTTGGAACAGTAATCACTTTCTACAAAATGATTTGAACATATTCTTGATGTTTTCACATTAAATTTGTGTTGCTGGTAACACCTTAGAATCCATTGTTCGCAAACATGTTTGTCCCTTGGAAAACTAAAGAAACGGGAATCCGAAACTTTCTTGCTCTTTTTGTTGTTGTTGCTTAAACAACCCACCACTGCACAGTACACCAGGGTAATAAATGTTTAATGCAGTGTTTTAATTATAATTTATTAAATTTCACGTACATATATCTGCAAACAAAACGAATAACACATTAAACACCGAACCGAAACCATTAACCGCCGTATCAAACTGCCTGCTGCTGTGGAAATTTGTCACCGAGTGACGTCAGGCGTGCGAGAGAGATGGGCTTATCTTATGCGCGTGGGTTTATCTTAGTAGTAGTATCATGGGTACAACTTATGAGGATTATTTATTCTCCAATTTATATGGGATATTAATGCAAGGTACTGAAAAGCATTTGGGTTAGATTGGTCGGTTTTTTATATGCGGTTGTGGATTTGTGTTCGGCGTAGATGTAATAGACGTGAAGCGATTGCTTAACTAGCGTGGCGACACACTCCCGCACTACCGAACCTGAAGTTTCCCGTTCTTGGCTGAAGAGGGACGGAAGGTCCCTATAGCAGCCCGCCCCAGTTGGGGGAATTGAAATAACCCTGAACCTTTACCTTTTTACCCTTTTTAGCTCCTGAGTCAGATCCCATCCTGGGGTTCTCCCCTAAGCCTTCTCCCAATCCACCTGAGACGATTACCCTTTTGCCCTGTGCAGGTTACTGTCTAAGCAAAGGGGAAATCGGCTAAAAAGTTCTTACGGCACTGGTATGGTTACTGTCAGTCCGTGAGAACATACCGATAACCTGGAGGTCCTTATCGAACCCGTTCACCGTCATTAATTTAAAGGCCGAAACCGTGGCTCCTAATTAGCTTTCCCCGTATCCCTTGTAACCGAACCGATGTTAGTTAAAGGCCGAAACCGTGGAATTAGTAACTAACATTCCTGTAATCCGCTGAACGAGATTACCGCCGCCGTCCCGTCAGTGATCATCCGAATTCCGAAGGCGCATTTCATTTGCGTTCTCGAAAGCCGTGTTTCAACTGTATTAACTCACCCGAATTATGAGGCACCAGGAAGTCATCAGCAGCCCGCCGCCGCCAGGCTGGACGCATACAGAGATTATGCGATAAGGGACCTGCCTGTAAGTGTCACCGCTAGCATACTATGAGCATTCCTGAAGCCATCCGAGAGAGATTTCCGCACTGCCGAAATCCAGTCGAAGCCGCAAATTCGCTTGAATAGCGAATTTCCCGAGAGTCCGACCGCTGCATCGTTTCGAGCCGCGAAAGCCGGCAAATCGTCTGGCGGCCCCCGGTCCGGTTTGGCTCACCGAACGCGAACTCCTGCAGCTTCCTACGCCGGCAGGTATGTTCTTGAAACACCATTTCTAATCCGAAGTGTTCGCAGCAGCTAGCCATTGTAAACAAATGTCACCTGGTGCCTGCGACCGACGACCTTTGCTCCGAAGTCGATGCGCGAGGCAGCTGGTGCGCGGCTGACCCACTCTGGGACATCGCCCAGAGGCGTAACATGCGCTAGGCCGGAGCATTCTACCAGATCCCTCCGCCTCCGCGTAGCAGCCCCACCGGCGTCCAGGAGCAACCCCTGTTGATGCAACTACCCCCCTGTCCGTAATATACAGTGTGTTCTATTAAGTTCGCTTTCAATGCACATAGTTAAAGACAATATATTTTATTTTTATTATTTATCTTGTGTTATTTATTGATCTACGCTATATCAGAGCAATTCGAACGTATTCTCCGGCTTAGAGCATACCTGAGGCAATAAGGCCAATTAAAATATTTCTAAATAAAGGCGGGCCGTTACACTACTACTAAGATAAACCCACGCAGCGATGATCGAATTTCGTACTACGTTGCGCATGACGTCATTCCGTGACAAAAATCCTGCTTGACGGTATGGAAATGCATTGCTTTAAAGCGGTTTTTATTAATGTTTACTGTTTAGTAGTATATTTTATTATAATATTGATATATTACCTTTTATTCAATATTATAATAGTATAAAAGATATTTCTTTTATGATTTAATGTAGGATTTATGGCCCATAATAGAATAAGCCCTTAAATAAAGTAGGTACGTGCTAGATATAATAAATTATCTTCAAAGTTTAGCATTGTATAAGGGGTTTTTTTGTAAAAAACGAACAATAAACGATTTTGAATACTAGAGTATTTAAATTTAAAAGTAAAGGAAGATACCAACATATGAAGAGTGAAAAGTTTAAGGCTTATTCATTATCAAAAATTATTACTTTAATCCCTAGAGCAAAAAAACGGACTTATGTTTTTTAAAATTTAAATAAATATTGTTAATTTTAAAAGAATACTTCTGTAGAAAAATTTGAGTGCATACGAGCA
Organism: Agriotes lineatus; assembly: GCA_940337035.1. Classification (NCBI taxonomy): domain Eukaryota; kingdom Metazoa; phylum Arthropoda; class Insecta; order Coleoptera; family Elateridae; genus Agriotes; species Agriotes lineatus. The sequence continues at coordinate 81,629 of CALNHX010003230.1, read as the reverse complement.
TATGTATACTGGTTGTCCACTTTCCAAGCCAAACATAGGCAATCAACATTGTGCATTTGATTTTTAGGTATTTTTCCATTATTTCTATGCTATATCAGTAAATATTATTATTACTAGTATCATTTGATGTGCAACAATTTTATCTTTCTATTGATACCACTATCTTTCCTGTAAGTTGAATTGCCGAGTAGGAGTCAGCAAAATCGTTCAATGCAATGCTAGATTCCTATGTTCGAGTTTGAGAACGGACACCCGGTATATATTATTAACTATTTTTTATTACAAGCTTTTTTGAATTTTTATGGGTAGGTGTTAAAAATTTATAGTGATAAACAATTTTGTTTAATTTATTAAGTACATATTATTTATTTACATATTATTTACATGTTATTTACAAAATTTACACATTTACACAAGAAAACCAAGTTTTATTAAGACTTATTTTACAATTTTTGTAATTTTTCTCTTTCTCTCTGGATTTTTCTTTAATATCTCTATTCAATATTCTAATTTTAAAATACATTTTGCATCGAAAGAAAAGATGCTTGGCCTCTGTACTTAAATTGATAGATTCCGCTAAATCCATTAGGACTTTTAAATAATTTTTGGTCAATTTTAATGACTCCCCATTAAAATTGTTAAAAATGAAGAGAAGGTACTGCATCACTTTTCAACTTCCATTTATTTTGCGGTAATTCCAACAGTTTCTCGTTGGAACAGTAATCACTTTCTACAAAATGATTTGAACATATTCTTGATGTTTTCACATTAAATTTGTGTTGCTGGTAACACCTTAGAATCCATTGTTCGCAAACATGTTTGTCCCTTGGAAAACTAAAGAAACGGGAATCCGAAACTTTCTTGCTCTTTTTGTTGTTGTTGCTTAAACAACCCACCACTGCACAGTACACCAGGGTAATAAATGTTTAATGCAGTGTTTTAATTATAATTTATTAAATTTCACGTACATATATCTGCAAACAAAACGAATAACACATTAAACACCGAACCGAAACCATTAACCGCCGTATCAAACTGCCTGCTGCTGTGGAAATTTGTCACCGAGTGACGTCAGGCGTGCGAGAGAGATGGGCTTATCTTATGCGCGTGGGTTTATCTTAGTAGTAGTATCATGGGTACAACTTATGAGGATTATTTATTCTCCAATTTATATGGGATATTAATGCAAGGTACTGAAAAGCATTTGGGTTAGATTGGTCGGTTTTTTATATGCGGTTGTGGATTTGTGTTCGGCGTAGATGTAATAGACGTGAAGCGATTGCTTAACTAGCGTGGCGACACACTCCCGCACTACCGAACCTGAAGTCGGGAGTTCGAATTGCGGTCTCGGCAGGTTTTTCAACGTTATCAAAAGATGCTCGCGTTTGCGGAAAAATAAAGAGGACAAAACGGCGACGGCTACCGAGCGAGGAGGTGCAAACGCACGAACTTCGCCTGCATGATGCAGGTTTAATAATTGTTTAGGGCATGGCCAAATAATGCTATTAGATATATTTTTTTGTAAGTTTCATTGGCAATCAAAATAATATACATATTCTACGAGATAATAATAATAATAATAATAGTAATAAAGTTTTATTTACCCAACAGGATATCCCATTAATAGAAAAAAATAATACAACATACGCCAACAATGATTACACAGTAAACTATTCTTTCTCAATTAAAAGAAGAAATAAACAAACACAGTGATAAAGTATATTTATAATGCATCTACATTTAAATCAATTGTAAAAGTAAATTTTACATAAATTTATTAGCTCAGATAAAGAACAATTAAATATATCAACTTGATTACTGATTTTATTAAAATGTTTAGCCATAGAGTATAATGGAGATTTCATTACTATATTAGCTTTAGGAATGGGGCAATAAAAGGTGACCTCTCGTTGATACTCAAAACATGGTACTATTATTCTTAAGAGAGATTTAAGAAACTTTTTCTGAAGACGCTCAATTATAAGTGCTCAAATTACAGCCTCGTACTCCAACTTAGATCTTACATAAGAAAAATACAGAATTTTCAAACCATGGAGATTATTAAATTCTTTGCAATTTCTGATGACGAAACCATACATTTTCAAGCTTTCAGCCATCTCTGCCAAGTCTATGTGTATGTATTAAAAAGTATGCCCACATCTTTCATAGTGGAACTTCTCTCAATAGTATTTTCATCTACATTGTTTGATATTCTATATATGGCTCTTTCCTACTAATCGAGACTACTTTGCATTTAGAAATGTTTAAGTGTAATCAGTTTAAAACGCACCATTCTTGTATTATGTTAAGATCATCTTGTAGCAAGAAACAATCATCAAGACTGGATATGTTACAAAATATTGTTAGATCGTCTGCATAAGAAAGCTTATTACATCGAATTACACTGCACAGGTCATTCACAAATAGTAGAAAAAGTAGTGGTTCCAGATTTGAGCATTGAGGTACCCCTGAAGAAGAGAAGTATGTAGGAACAAAGTCCTTTATATGAAACAATTTTTTCCATATTTGATAGATATAGTCAAAAAAAGATATTAAAGATTCATCAAATCCAAAAAATCTTAACTTGTTAAGTAGGACGGAGTGATCTACACGATCAAACGCGTTTAGACATTTCGTTATGTATAATATCAGCCTACCCACGCTGATCCATAACCTCAGAGAGATATTGAGTTAAGTTGGAAATTGTTGAACACTTTGAAATGATGAAGAGATAACTGGTTTTGAACAAAAACGAATATACGGTTATAAATAACAATTTCAAATATTTTAGCAAAATTTGACAATACTGATACTGAACGATAATTGAAAACTTCTGCTGGATTACCACTTTCAAATATCGGGCATATTCTTGCTCTTTTTCACATAGTCGGGAAAGATCGAGATCGAGATAATAGTAACATGTGATTAAAAAAATTATTAGAGTAGCCCAGTTAACAGAATGACAGCGATACTGGGCCTGTCTGAGATTGATCCAGAAAAGTAGTTCATTTGCAGCTGAAAGAAGTGACAGCTTTTGGTTACCACTTCAGTTTAGCAAGTTTCAACGTGTCAAGTATTATCGACACAATAATTTCAATCAGTCATAGTTTTTACTTATGAACAAAAACGGCCTATGTTGAAAATTTATTTTAGAGATGGTTGAAGAATTAATGGCCAACGGGTTTATTCTGTTAGAGATGCCTTTGAAGACTTTCGAAAAACGTTTCCAACTGTCTTTACTCCTTTTGACAGTTTTTGTAAATGCATTCAGAATATTGTACTTTTGTATAGGTACACAGGGAGCGTAACTTATAAAGAAGGCAGTGGCAGGCCAACAATGCACAATGAGCAAAATATTGAAGCTGTTGGGTAAGTAATAGAAAACCAGCCCCAGACCTCAATTCGGCATTTGCAACAGTAAATGGATCTATCGTACAGCACTTGCCAACGTAGGTATTGTTAAACATGACCTGCAACTCCATTCCTACAGAATGTAAGCATTTTACGAAATACTGTTGACAGGCCCCGAAGATAAGAAGTATGTCAATGGTTTGTAAATAATTTTGAAAACAAGATCGTGGCTCTCGAAAAAACATTTTTTACAGATGAAGCTAGTTACACATTTCTGGATACGTCAATTCCCAAAATATGAAGATGTGGAGCTCGAACAATAATTTTTTTTATTAAAATTATTTTTTAAACGTAAGAAATCTTATCTAACTATTGATTCATGTATTTCATATTTTAGGAGTTGTAAACACTGAAAGATATAGGTTATAAATCTTGTCTCCGTTCATAGACATGTTACATTGTAACGCTTGCTCCTGTATTTTTATAATACATAAAATGTATTGAAATTTAATACATCGCCCAATCACGCGCTACCTTAATTCGACTGGCGAAAAGGCGATAAGGGAATTTCATCCGCTCTGCACAAAGTGGCGCTCAAGAACTTATCGCGTCGTTCGCTATCCATTGAAAGCTTCCAAATATCGCCGCAAAACTAAATATAAAATCACACCGCAGTACCAGTTGCAGTCTGCTTTTGAGAATAGCTGATCTTCAGATTACCTGACCTGTCCTGTTTCCAATTCCTATCCTTCTCTACCTCCCAATTCCGTCCTGACAGCGATTACTGTCTCGCGGAATAAATCTTCAACCCTTATCCAGTAAGCACTTAGGGTGATGACAGCGATTACTGTCAGCCTTACGTAGTCTTCACTTCCCCACAATTTATCCCACTAGACCGCTTTTAATTACCTGCACCAGTATAATTCCCAAGCGCAAATCTAAGCGCATCCCGAAAGGAAATATTTTACAAAACTTAATTTGTTAAAGTTAAATCCCGCAGAGTTTTACATCGCCGTTGATCTAAGCGAGACGCTACGACCTAGGAACCACGCTACGAGCAGCTCACCTAGAGATTCTGCTCCAAACGCTTGAAAACGCCGTCCAGAAATTTGACGTTCGTGTCCACCTACAGAAAGCTCACCGCCATTCGACTGTAGAAACTTCGCTTATCAACGAAGTAACGAAGGCTTTCTACCTGCTGGAGTTAAAGCTGCGACTGTGCCAGGAATACAGCTCCGACGGCCTAAGATAGTAGCAGACTTAGTGGCAGGATTCAGAAACTAAAGCCGACTCCAGGTAAACGTTAAACTTGCTAATTACTACGGCAAGTGACAGCTGCCGGCCGTTGTCAACAATCCAACGCCGGAGGCCAAATTTATCAGAACAAGGGAGCTACTAGAACCATTTTCCCGAGAAGTGAGGGGCGTGTTGACCGCTCGATTCGAACGACCTACGGGGCCCATTTCTGAAGAAATCGGCGGGCGTCCTATCGGATCTTCCACGACGAGCCCGCCTTACACTCCGGCATCGTGGGTTGCGGGCCGGACCAGGAAGCGAACCCAGCCACAGGAGTATTTACTAATTAAACATTCTTCGCCTATTACTATTATTCAATGTACATATCTATAAACATTATATTTATTTTCGTAATTATCTAGTGGTTTTACTAATCTATCACACATTTGAGTAAACGTATTTCTCCGACTTTGAGTTTTACCCGAGGTATAATTTTGGCGCTCTTAGTAAAGGGGTTGAAACGCCACAAGATGATGACGAATTAGTGGGACGGTATTTTCAACAAGATAGGGCCCGTATTCACACTACCCGAGTAAACTTCAACTTCTTAGTAAAATTCTTTATTAATCGTGTAATAAGTTTCACCTCGGTCACGTGATATAACTCCCATTGGACATATATCTCAGGGTTGTAGATTGGAACCGTGTTGCATCTATTGTTGAGCTGCATGCGCATCCCCAAAGTTCGCAGCCTTACGACCAAGTAGGTCGGATTATGGTTTTATATACCGAGTATTTCACTTAAGATGCGAACATGGAGAAATAGTATAGGAAATTGTATAGATGCATATTTTTGCTTGCCGCTTGAATTGATAGGATTGATAGTGATATCATTCTAAGGAGAAAAAAATGCTCTTAATTTGATACTACTTTACTTGAATTTGTTGCTTGTTTAAGGTAAAAATAGCTTAAAAACTATAATAAATATTTTGCATTTTATTCACAAAAACCAGACCAGCCATGATAAAATTTGCTTATGCTTCTTAATTATAATATTCAACATTATTATTGATAGTAATTAGTTAAATATGTGAATTGATAACTGACAGAAAATAACATTTATTTTGTAAAAAAACCATATCCGTTCAATACTTCTTAACAGACTGCCGAAAATATAATTAACACCGCAAAAAGCACAGTATCGCAACAAATTTAAGTGATCTTTTGAACGAACAAAGTAACGTAATATTATAAACTTTTGACAGATATTAATGTAAAAGGAAAATTGTAAATTAAGTCTAATCATGCAGTGTACGGCCGCTAATAACCAAATGGTTGATGCCGCTTATTTTCTAAATTTAGATAAATCCTGAAATACTTTGGTAGTGCTGCTGGGGGAATAGGTTTTTCCAATTGTGTAAAAGATCGCGATGCCACACGCTGTCGAAGCCATGTGCGAATTATGTTTGTTAAACGGCGACACTTGTATTGTGGAGTGTTGATGGCGAAAACCAAGCTGATGACTTGGCATCCATTAGTCTTACAGCGAGTTTTTGCTTATCCTTTTTGGAAGCAATTTTTATAACAACTTCGCCAAGCTACAGACGGAAGAAGAATCGTTGGGCGACCAAAAATACGCTGAAAATACCAACTTTAATTTGTAAGATCGGAAGAAACAAAAGGTTTAATCTCTGACGATGACAATGATGAATAATTTACAATAAGATATTCTTTGTCGTTTCTGTGTAGAAGTTTTTGCAATTGTTAATCGTAGTTTCTGACTTTGACCTTAACAACTAAAACATAGACTATGTGATCACAATATTACCCCCCCCCCCCATAAAATGTAGGGTGAGAGCCAGGTAGGAATATAATCCCCGCCAGGATTATATCGGGTGTCTTAAAAAAAATTACATCTCCAGTAGGTTTTAAATTTTGTTTGCATGTAAATTTTTATGTGCCCCTAGATTGTTATTGGTATTGCATTATTCAAAGCTGTCACTCATTAGTTGTCAAATTAAAGAGTAAGCTTCAAATAGTTTTAATTAAATTTGTTAATTCAACATAAAATGTACACTATGCAAGGAATAGTATATTGGCTAACTAGTGCTGAAAGTTAGATATTTCACACGAATGCGATAGTTGAGCCACGAGCCGAAGGCAAGTGGCTCATTCGCAGAAGTGTGAAATATCCAATCAGCACGTGTTATACACTATACTTTTCCGACGACCACCTACTTGATTTACATATTGGCCAAATAAATATAAAATAAATAAAAATTCATCATCAACTTAAATTGTCATACTATTTCTGTGACATTAGCTTACTAGATTTTTGAACCGGCTTGTTTCGCGACTTGCGCGCTGTGTTATGCCGAATTGGCCGTGACGCTCTCGCGCATTTTAGTTGCTAGGAGACCATGTCGCACTAGTGTTTCAAGACGGAAAACGCACGCTCCACGTGACCTTTTCAGGTAACCTGTGCAATGTGTCACTTTCAGTAACACCAACCCATGCAATTTTTGGCATTTTTCGTAGTGGTCGTCAGAAAACATTATTGCAACTTTTTTCAAGAAAATTTAAACAACAACGATGTTTCTGATTTAAGTGTCTTTGGCGATGAGGCACGGTTCCATTTAAGGCTTGCATTTAGTAAGTTGCCGTATACCGGTATTTATCCCATAATGGAAATAACTTTCTAACAAAATTAGAATAATGACGACTATTTTACATGTCGGTATATTACTTATAAATGCCCCCACGACCCCAAATTTTGAAAAAGTTAAATAGAATTTAAGAAATTACTATATTTGTTTCTATTATTGAAAATATAAGATCAACTAATTCAAATGTCAGAATTGTTGCTCTCCTGGTGCCTTCAGGTTGTTATTTTCTATCAGGATAGCTACTAAAAAATTTGAAGAATGTTAATCTTAATCCAAAATCTTATAATTTGTATCAATCTGAACCATTCTTATTTAAAATAATATTTCTAAAGATATGCAACCCATCTAACCACATTAGATGAGGGAAGCAAAAGGTATGATTCACCACATAAGCTAGGTAAGCCGATTAAGATAACATCAAATAAATGAGCGGCTATACTCACAGTTTGTTTAAAATTTCAAAAGTAAAATTGCAGTTTATTTGAATAATAATAAATAGATTTATTTCCAACGGGAACTAAATTGCCAATTACATGAAACATAAACAAATTAATAATTAAATTCATCCAGCGATAGTATTTATTAATAGTCATGATTAAAATTTCTATTTTATTAATTAAATAATTTATTTTTGATTTATTTAGATTTTATTCTAAATCTATTGCTACAGACGACGAGAACAGTATTAAACACGATTAGAAATTATGCAAGATAAATAAAAAGAAGCCAACAAGAAAATACGAAAATGAACGTTTAGACAAGCATGTGTCTAAGTAATTTGAGTGACAGGAAATCATTTAATTAATGTTAATATCAGTTTGAAACAGCATTATAACATTATAAGACTGTGTCTAATATCTGTCTTGTTTTATAATAACTGGTTTCTGCTTAGATAGCTAGATTATTAGCTTACTAAGAATTATTTTTCTATTTTACTGAAAATTAAACTTTTGTGTATGTACACGGTACGGTATAACAAACTGAGAACTTTCAATGTATATTTAGTACTAATCAAAAAAGAGTACATTCAGGCCGGTGCCCCCGCCTTTCGGCATTACACCTGCTTTGGCTCGAATTTACATAACTGCGTTATAACTAAACTAAACTTAAACAATTTAACTTTATACAACACTTAAATTTAAATTGCCCTACTCTAATGATCTCTGCCCTAGCCTAAACTTTGATGTAACTCAGGCGGCACTCACTACACACGCACCACTCGCAGCCGTTGCACCCTGGAGGCGAACTCGACCAGGGTCTTCCACCATAGGGGGTCCCTCGAAAGTGTTCTGACCGCCTCCATGTCCGTGGGCCACCTCAGTCCCTGTGTTGCAAGCCGCGCGTCTGCCAGTCCCCGGTGGTGATCCTCCAGTGGGCAGCGGAGAATGACGTGGTCGGCCGTGTCTTCTTCGCCGCAGGCGCAGGCCGGATTTTGCTGCCTTCCAATCCTGTGGAGATACGCCCCGAAAGCACCATGTCCGGTAACCAGCTGGGTGGTGTGGTGGTCGAGCCTGCCAACCACCTCGCGACGAACCGAGACCGTCGGGATGAAGCGCTCCACAGGTCTTCCCGTGATGGCATTACTCCATCGCTCCTCCCACTGCTCCATCTTTCGCGTGGCGAGCATTCTTTTGCAGTAGGCACGGCTTACCACGTCAAAAGTCGGGGGATCATTGCTTGCCGCTGCCTCTTTGGCGAGTGCGTCTGCGCGCTCGTTTCCTTCGGTCCCGGCGTGGGCCTTCACCCAATGGAGCTTAATGGATATGGTCGTCGCTAATCCGCGCAGCAGCTCGTGGACCTCCACCTGCAGCTCCGTTGGCTTCCGCATGTGTCGTAGCGCCATGAGGGCCGACCTGCTGTCTGTCACAAGCGAAACCTCGGGGAAGGCGAAGACATTCTCTTGGATGAAGCTCAGCGCCGCTCGAAGGCCCACCAGCTCGCATTGGAACACCGAGCTCCAGTCCGCGAGCTTCATTCTGACCTGGTGAATTTCCACGGCATCCCGGAAGATGACGAATGCCGCGCCCGCGGCTCCATTCTCCTGTCTCAAGCCGTCCGTGTAGCATTTAATTCTGTAGGTATCCTCGTCTGACAGAGAGAAGGTGGGGGCGAAGACCTCGGCAGGGTGTACTCTCGTGGTCATGTCGACGGTGCCCTCGATGTCCCTCCCCTCGATGCCAAGCTGTTGTAGGTGGGCGGGGTCCTTCCTTACGATGGTCGCCCTTCTCTGGGTGAGCTCCTGGAGAGTGAGGTCGATGGGAGGAACGTTGCTGAGGACCAAGGCCGCCTCGGTCGACACCGTGGAGTAAGCGGCCGCGGCTTTCACGACAAGGATCCTCTGCGCGCTGAGGAGTTACTTCCGTTGCCGGACCTTACAGCCTTCGGCCCAGACTGGTGCCGCATACAGAACGGCAGGCTGCACCGCTCCTTCGTAGATCCTGGCAAGGGCGTCTCCCTTGAAGCCCCAGGTCAACCTCGCCGCCGCCCCGATCTTGTGGGCTATCTCCTTGCCCTTGTTGCAAGCCCTCTCTATGTGCTGATGCCACGAGAGGCGGAAGTCCAGCACAACCCCGAGGTACCGGATGGTGTCCCGGCAGTACACTCGCTCCTCGCCGAGCATGAAGGTCGGACGTTGCTGCCGCGGCGTCTTCCCGAAAAACAGGGCGTCAGTCTTGGCCGCGTTGAATGCGAGTTTGCTGTCCTCGGCCCACTTCCGCAGCGTGTCGAGTGCCTGGTTGACACGGGCCTTGAGCGTCATGTATTGACGCGCGCTGGTGACGAGCAGAGTGTCGTCCGCGTACCCAAACACTGAACATCCCTCCGGAAGGTGTTCGCGAAAAATGCTCTCGTACACTAACTTCCAGAAGGTGGGCCCAGAGCACGAGCCTTGTGGACATCCCCGTACCACGTCTCTCGTCACCATACAGTCTGGCAAGTACACCTGCGCGACGCGGCCCGAGAAATAGTCCCTGACCAGTCTCAGCCAGTTCCCCGGAAAGTCACGCCGTTCCAATTCCCACAGGATCTTGGGCCACCACGCATTATCGAAGGCACCAGCAATGTCCAGCGAGACAACCGCGCAATAGTCACCGCGGGCCCGATGACCCTTAATCACACTCACAACGGCCTCCACGGCGTCTATGGTAGACCTACCCGCCGCAAAGCCGAACTGTCTGTTGCTGAAACCGCCACTCCGCCAAACCGCGTGCTCGACCCGAGTCGCGACGATCTTGTCCATCACTTTCCCAAGGACCTGCAGGAGGCTGATGGGCCTGAAGCTGCGCGGGTTTGTCGGGTCGCCCGCATGGGGTTTCTGTATGAACCTGACGTTTCTGTATGAACCTGACGGTCTGCCTCTTCCAACACCGGGGGAACGTCCCGTACTCGAGGCACTTGTTGAACAGCACTACAAAAGCGGCCGGCCGTGTCTCGAACGCGCACTGAGCCGCGTCCGCGGTCACTCCGTCGTGGCCAGGTGCCTTCGCAGGAGACATTCTGGCCAGGGCACGCCGGATCTCGTCTTCCTGGATGGGTGGGTCGTCTCCTCCTCCTTCGGCTGCATCCCACGACCGCCGGATTGCGCTCTGCACCGCGTTGTCCTCGTCTGGGCTGTCCCTCGGAAAGAACACAATTAAAAATTCACTGGCACAACAAAAAAGTGTATTTCTATAAACCAAACGTTGAGAGATTCATACATGACGTTTATGTCACGCTGCTTCTGAGTGCTCAGCTTTCGTTACGCCCAACCATTTATTTACAAAAATTTCGATTTTATGATGAAAATCAAATATTCATTGTTACAATATAAAGAAGTTTAATAGTTAAGTTATTTATAACCAGGCTTAGGATAAATATGCACTTAAAAGTTGGAAAATATGCACGTAAAATAGCAAACATATGCACTTAAATATGCATTTATAAAATTACTATCGTTATAGTAAAAACAAAACGTACGAGTCAGATAGATGCAAAAATTAACATGTAAACACATAAATTTATAAAAAGAAATAAATTGTCACAATTACCTATATATTTAATTAAATTAATAATAAAATAAAAATAATTAATTTTAAGATAAAAATAGGAATCAGAACAAGTAATAATCTCTTTGGAAAGTAAAATGTTTTAAAAACTGTCAGTTATTCAAAAAAGTTTCCCGAATTGGCAGATTCCTTATGCTTCTGGGATCTAAAAGTTCTGGTAATAACGCCATCGTATAAAATTGCAGTAGTTTTGGTATCATTTTGTTTTTCCAAAAAATTGCATCTCTATAGATTACTTCTATGGAAATTTCAAGTGGTGACCATACAACAAAGAAGCACTTGCTTTTATTGCATATATTTAATTGTCCCTGTATTTGGAAGTAGTAGTCATGATTTCTTTTTAATTTTAGGTCATTTTAAATTTCACAAAATCTTATTTTTTTAGTCGTGTCGCTTCTTGTGGCGTATGCTCTCTTCCAACATAGGGGCACTTGACTTCTAAAAGAGCGTCATCATCTACTAAACTATCAGGGAATGCCGCCAAAAATGGAAGATACTCATCAATGTATAAGCCACATGGTGATACTGTTTTATTTGTTTCGATTTCAAATGCTTCTGTAGCACGTTGCTCGTTTTCCACTCCATAACGCGTTGCGGCGTTACCAAAGAAATCTTTTTAAAGAATATCTTTAACTGCATTAGCACAGGAAATGGAAGGTTTCATTTTACAGATCTTGGATGCCGTCAATCTTTTCATTCTCTCCTCATGCCAGCGATTATTTCGATGTTGCCCTATAGTAGCTTGTGAAATGTTCTTAATTTCTGTACTAAGGTTTCTTCTGCGATCTTCATATGTTCGTCATTCATATCCGGAATTATGTCCCCAGCATTCGGGCCGTAATCTGAGTCTTCTTCCGCAAAGCATTTCTTTCTTTGGCTAGTTTTCATACTGTTGAGGCGTTGTTGAACCCTTTTTCTCTTCTTTCCACAATATTCAGATGTATATTTTGCAGGTGTGTCGGTAACATGTTTCCGTATAATATCATGGAAGCTATCAACATTATTGTGCGATAACACGGCAGCCGAGCAACCAGCAATCTTTTAAACAAAAAACATATTCTTTTACCACCCACAAATTTTGCCACCTGAAAGTTATATAATTCTGCAGAGTTGTTGATTACATCGCGAATTAGGCTTTTAGCGTTGGTTGCCACACGTTGTAGAGCTACCATCAAATCTTGACATAACTCGCTATTTTAAATTTGGATAAAAGGTTTTTTTCCTTTTCTTTAGGACCTTTGCAAAAGTAACCCCTCTCACTGCAGGCGGCATGATCACCCAAAATATGGTTTGGTCCATTTAAAATATCGGCTTCAAGTTCTTTGATTTTTAATTCTAACGGAACCGCCTGGAATTTTCTGTACTCGATGGCTTTTGTAATAGCAGTTCTAAACCTCAGTAAATTTTTATAAATTGTGGTTTTTAACTCCAATTTTGTTTTAGGCCTCTTTGTTAATTCTTTTAATTTATTGACATAGTTTCGTAAAATGTGGCTCTTACACTCAATTTTTTGGATTATTAAACCCAAACTGTAAGGCATAACTTCTCGCAATTTTCCAAACACGCTGCTATCACCGTCGTCCACTAATTTATCGTAGTTTATTCCACATCTATAGAATTTTTAAAACCTTCGACAATGATGGCAGCTTCCATTCCCGTTGATGTGCCGCTCCAGTTTTTGTAATATACATGTTCAGGTGGTTTGTTCCCTACATCCTACATACCTGTCTTTTCTAGCACATATGATTCAAAACCTATTTTTAACTGACATTTATATTATCTTTTTTGTTCGTAGACCTAATATGCATGCCACACCTGATAAGGCATTGTAGTTTGTGCGGTATGATCGTTTGCTCCAGGCGCCGTCTGCTACCACTGAGATTAGCGGGTACCCATCCTTGTCAACGTGACCGTTTTCCACTGCCAATTTAGGTTCTTCTTTAGCTGCAGCTTCCATTTATTCAACTGCAGCACGAGAATAAAGATCGAACACTTGTTCCTGATACTGTCCGAATGTAGAAGATGACGGAGTTGGTATATCCAGAGCACTGCAAAATTCCTGTAACTAGGAATATTCTGCTCCAATTGAAATGGTAGCAGACACGGCTGAAAAATTTACATTCATTTCCGTTTTCTCAGTTTCATCTGTACAAACACTGTCGACGTAGTTGCACATTTTACACTTAAAAGTCAATTTAGATATATAACCGTACAGTTTTTCGGAAATAAACTCTAAATCGTAAAATGAACACTGAAAACCTTCATGCTTGAGGGATTTCAGAGCTTCTAAGAAGTATCCTATATTGACAATTCTTCGACCACCAATAATATTTGCATTTTCACGGTTGTCCTCATATTCAATTTCAAGATCTGCTAATGACTCAGATGACAAATCACCATCTTGATCAACAATTTTGTTGTTGCAGTCCGCAATAGTTTCTTTAAATGCAGGTGGATTGGGAGATTTTTTTCTCTTCAAAAAATTCGCCTGGCGTAGACTCAAAAAATGGACCATCCTGGACATACTCGCCATTATTACTACGCTCTAAATTCGTGGCTGCTAAAACATAAATGTCTGTGTCATCCTCGACGGAGTCTACAAAATCTGAACATTCCTCACTTACAACACGGTTATCGTCAAAATATGATGGCCGTTGCGGCATCGATGCGCCGAGAGCGGAATCTGATTGTGCCACTATTCTAAAATAAAGACAAGAATTAATAAAATGAATGAATACTAGGTTACGAATAAATAATAATGTATTTAAATTATGTATTTCAAAGTGACATTTATAATTATTGAACATGCATGTTGCTTAACAACCCTTATGTCATATGTATGTATTCAGTAAACATAAAAACACAAAATGACCAAATAAATATGTTTTTACTATTATAAAAGTGCCACATAACTGATTACATTCACCAAACGAAACTGAATTTTCTTTCTAACACAAAATTTAATTTAAAATCGATTGAATTTTCTGTAAAACTAGCAAAAGAAAACTTCAAATTAACAAAATTTTATAAATGAAACTGTTTTGGAAAATTTCACTTTTAGTAATGAATTGCTTTATATCTCTATATTACTGTTTTTTTGCTGATTATAATTTAAAACAGTTTTAATATTATAAGTTAATGAAAAAAATTTTCTTTAACGTTTTTGGTTTATAAGTGACATTATGCCTGCTAATATTAATATTAATAAGAAATTACATACTTATTATCAGCCTAACAGCAAAAATAAGTAAATAAATTTCATTAAAATAACAGCAAAATTCTAAACTGCTTTAGAAAAGAGCAACGAAATGTTTGGTACTATTTAAAGTAATAGAACAGATTAATATTTATTACTATTGTTATTACTATTCTTTTATTTTTAATTATTAAAAAGTTCTCTTATTGAAAAAAAATTAATTTGTAGAATATAATAAAGGAACACACCTCATTCGTTTTGTCGGGGCAGCTTCCCTGGCAATTTTTGCTCTTTTTTTCGTATTCAAGCATGGTACGGATAATGGCTTTCTATACTTTCCACTCATGATACTACTACTACTAAGATAAACCCACGCGCATGGGATAAGCCCATCTCTCTCGCACGCCTGACGTCACTCCGTGACAAATTTCCACAGCAGCAGGCAGTTTGATACGGCGGTTAAAGGCTTCGGTTCGGTGCTTAATGTGTAATTCGTTTTGTTTGCAGATATATGTGCGTGAAATTTAATAAATTATAATTAAAACATTGCATTAAACATTTATTATCATGGTGTACTGTGCAGTGATGGGTTGTTTAAGCAACAACAACAAAAAGAGCAAGAAAGTTTCCGATTGCCGTTTCTTTAGTTTTCGAAGGGACAAACATGTTTGCGAACAATGGATTCTAAAGTGTTACCAGCAACACAAATTTAATGTGAAAACATCAAGTATATGTTCAGATCATTTTGTAGAAAGTGATTACTGTTCCAAAGAGAAACTGTTGGAATTACCGCAAAATAAATGGAAGTTGAAAAGTGATGCAGTACCTTCTCTTCATTTTTAACAATTTTAATGGGGAGCCATTAAAATTGACCAAAAATTATTTAAAAGTCCTAATGGATTTAGCGGAATCTATCAATTTAAGTACAGAGGCCAAGCATCTTTTCTTTCGATGCAAATTGTATTTTAAAATTAGAATATTGAATAGAGATATTAAAGAAAAATCCAAAATGAGGAAGAGAAAAAATACAAAAATTGTAAAATAAGTCTTAATAAAACTTGGTTTTCTTGTGTAAATGTGTAAATTTTGTAAATAACATGTAAATAATATGTAAATAAATAATATGTACTTAATAAATTAAACAAAATTGTTATATCACTACAAATTTTTAACACCTACCCATAAAAATCCAAAAATAGTTAATAATATATACCGGGTGTCCGTTCTCAAACTCGAACATAGGAATCTAACATTGCATTGAACGATGTTGCTGACTCCTACTCGCCAATTCAACTTACAGGAAAGATAGTGGTATCAATAGAAAGATAAAATTGTTGCACATCAAACGATACCAGTAATAAGATTTTCTGATATAGTATAGAAATAATGGAAAAATACCTAAAAATCAAAAGCACAATGTTGATTGCCTATATTTGACTTTGAGAGTGGACACCCAGTATACATATGCTCGTATATATCACTCATATTTTTCTACAGAAGTATTCTTTTAAAATTAACAATATTTATTTAAATTTTAAAAAACATAAGTCCGTTTTTTTGCCCTAGGGATTAAAGTAATAATTTTTGATAATGAATAAGCCTTAAACTTTTCACTCTTCATATGTTGGTATCTTCCTTTACTTTTAAATGTAAATACTCTAGTATTCAAAATCGTTTATTGTTCGTTTTTTACAAAAAAAAACCTTTATACAATGCTAAACTTTGAAGATAATTTATTATATCTAGCACCTAAAGTACGTTTTTTTTCTATAATAACTGTCAAAGTATTACAATGTTGGTAGACATGCGTTTAAAACGCTAGGAAATTTTATTACCTCGTGTTGGTAGAACTTTTTCAAAATTATGGTTATGTGTCAATTTTGAATGTCAAAGTTTCTTAATTTGAACTCTTGACAAATTCCTTTTTTTAACGTGGAATCATCATCATCATCAATAAAATCGGATAAAAAAAGAAAACCAAGAAATACTTTAAATGCAAAAATGAAGCAAGCGATATTAAATTATGAGATATCTGTCAAAATGACAATAATTTTTGTAGTGGAAGAAAAGAACTAAAAATCTATGTACCAACGTTATTAAAACTAGGGACCCTGCAGGAATGCAACTTATCCCCTCGAAAGTTGACCTTGAAAATTATTATAGAAAAAAAAATGTACTATACCTACTTTATTTAAGGACTTATTCTATTATGGGCCATAAATCCTACATTAAATCATAAAAGAAATATCTCTTATACCATTATAATATTGAATAAAATGTAATATATCAATATTATAATAAAATATACTACTAAACAGTAAACATTAATAACAACCGCTTTAAAGCAATGCATTTCCATACCGTCAAGCAGGATTTTTGTCACGGAATGACGTCATGCGCAACGTAGTACGAAATTCGATCGCCGCGTGGGTTTATCTTAGTAGTAGTAGTATCATGCTTTCCACTCATGTTACACTTTTCACTACACAACTCAATTCCTGCAGCACAAGCTTTGAATGCACAAAACAGCAATAACATGAAGATGAAAATACTTATGACTTTATAGGCAAAAACAAATTCGTTATCAGCTATATAACGTACCTATAATTGCCATACATATCACTGACATATATAAGTTAAATAAAAACCTAATTATAAAAAGATAATTAACATTTTCCAACAGTAGGTAATTAGAAATTACTGAATCTTTAACATGCCAATGTGGTAATTATCTGATTTCACCACATCAAAATTGCATATTAATAGCATAGGACTGTAATTATAGTTGCAATACACACTAAATTTTAAGCAAATATAATTATTTTGTTAAAACTGATTTAAAATATATTTCCTCTGGAAATTTTATATAATTAAATTAATTAAGTGTTAGTCGATTGTTATTTTTATTTGGAGCTAGTACGGCCACCGTCATTAAGAATTAAGACAAACACAGGTACATTTAATGGCTCGCATTTATAGCAATTAGTAAAACGGAAAAACGTTTTATTTATTGAAAACTTTTTAAAACTAAAAACATTTTTGGTTTAGGTTGTTTTAAAAATTCTTACTTTTACCTTTCTCCAAATTTTAAATGCAGGTACTGTATGTACTTAGTTTAAGTAAATGTTTCATAACAAGATCTTTATCTTTTATAATCACTAAGTTCTCAGTAAAACGTCATTAGTCGCACAGTCAGTAGTTATAAGCTATTCTTTGCAGAACAAGTTTTCTATTTATTTGTATTTACAGGCGTTTTTGAAAGTTACTGGTTTGGTTACAAAGCAAAAAATTTTTCACTACATACAAGCCTTAAGTGGATTTCTAAATAAACTGAACTGCAGAATGTGGTCAGTGGATAATCCACATAACCATATTGAGTCTTCTTTACATCCTCTTAAAGTTGGAATATGGTTAGCTGTGTCACGTCGTCGGACCATCGGACCAATATTTTTCCATGACACAATAAACTGTCAACGTTATCGAGAACAGCTGTTAGTGCCCTTCTTGGATTAGCTGCATCTCGATGAATTTAATGGTAACCTCCAATGGAGCAGGACGGGGCCACTGCGTATACAACAAGGAAACATTTACAATTTTTCGAGCAGTTTTTCCCAATCGAGTAATTCGCAGTGTGACTTGGGCAGAAATGCACTCAATCTTACTCCGTTAGTTTCCTCCATCTTCGGACATCTTAAAAATGAGGTCTTCAAAGAATGAATAAATAATTTAGAGAAAATGATGGAGTGCATTAGCTTAAATGCAATGATATAACACTTGCAATGTTGCACCACGTTTTTGATAACGCGAAACTTAGGGTAGCATTGTGTATTCAGCAAAATGGTGGACACGTTACAGCTCTTAGCCAAGCAATAACTGACCCCCTTCTAAGATCTACCTTTAGCCACGAAGCTGAACATTTTATTTTGCAAGGGATATTGAAAGCATACTAGATGTACTTTTTTTAAGACACCGGGATTTAGCAACAAAGTCTCCTAAATCTTTTCAAAACTCCTTAAAATTAATAACAATAACGCTAATAATAATAACAGTGATAAGTGATAACAATAACATAATAAAATAACGCGTTTGGGCCGTTAATGCGGCGTTTCCTCCTACTTCAGAGAAGAAAGCTGAAAAGAAAGAAAAACGGCAAGCGTATGCATGCAAGGTGAAATAGTATATTGTATGTTACGAATTGAAAGTGCATTCTTGCCGCTTGCTCATAGCCGAAATCAGCAATTATGCAAAAGCGGCAAGAGCACTTTTAGCTCGAAATATACATACTATTTTTTCGACGACTAAGCATATTATTACGGCGAAAATAATCATGTTATTTTATTTTATTAAACATATTAATTGACAATACGTTTAATATTACTCGCTTAGTATCTGACAAGTGATGCAATTATTTTAACAAATAACGGTCGTTGTCAAGGAAACACCCTGACATGGCTAACTATTTTGCTCACGCGAAAGCCCAAAGCGCTCTGTTGTCAAATAACCATTAGAAAGATTTACTTTCGATGTCAGTCATAGAAAAAATTATAAGCAACAAATAAATAAACACATAGAAGCGTGGAAGCTTATGTTATTCTAGAAATTATGCTGATTTCAGCCGATCAAAACTGACCCGCAATGACTTCCAGTGACATGTAATTATTTGTGCGCTGACAAACTTAAAAAGGCCTAAGTATGTTCGCAACTGAGGATGTGCGAAGACGACATGTGACCGACCAGAAGGGGTTGCTGCACGTACTGCACCAGCGTAGTTCATGGAGGCACGTGAGCAGCAAGAGCAGGTTGCGGTTGCAACTGCGGAAGTGGCTGGGAAACAAAAGTTGCCCCAGAATAAGGCGGCGGTGCAGGTTTGCACGAAAATGTACAAGAGTGACATGCAGGTACAACATCAGACCCATCGAAGAAACGTGGCGATACCTGAACCCTGCGGGGAAACAAGAAGTGGCACTGCATGTTTGCATCTTAACGCAACTGACCTACATATATGTTCCACAACAGACCCGCTATAACAAGGCGGCAATTTTTGAGTATGGGAACTCAATATAAGTAAAAAAATAAATTTACTAGAAGGCGGCAATGCTTGTTTGTATTGGAAGGTAAAGGGATATGCGGGCTTGCAGTTGTGCGACAGCGAATTTTGTTGAGTTTGAATTTTGTGTTCTTTGAAATTGAGTATTAAATTGAAGAAATTAAGAACATCTATTCCAAGAATTGGTAAGGATATATTAACAACATGAAATGGCTATTTAATAGATTGTGCGGAAATTGGAAGTGAACTTCTATTTTAACAATACCTTCAATTGCTACTATGTTTGAATATGCGGTATAAATTTAATCGTATTATCTGAAAAACGTGCGTGAGAATAACAGAAACGTGGTTGCCGTGAAGTCGACGCATTATTAGGATGAAATGTCAAATATCTATTTCTGTTACTTTGCGAAAAAATACTATTTGAATATTATGGAGAATGCGAAACACTTTGTTGAGCTGAGATAAGAAGTGTTGGAACTGATCCATCCGTGCTGTAAAACTATTAATTTTTGTAAGCTGATGAGCTAGCTGTTGTAATGGCATGTCGTCATTCATGCATGCAAGGAATTTTAAATTAGGTAATTTATGAATGTATAAACCTCGTAATTTCTGATAATATTGTTTGCATAACTATATGGTTATTTTGTAATTATTTTGTCTTATTGAAACTACTGCACATCAAACCACTTTAGATTCACTTCAGAATAGTTATTTACCTAACAAGTTCGGGAAGTTAATTTTCCCGAATGAGCACTTTGTTTGCAGCACGACCGAAGGGAGTGCTGCATGTAGTGCGAATTCGGGAAAATTCTTGCCGAAAGAGGTAGGTACAATGTTTTTTGTAACGAATAACTCAAAATATTTAAAAAAGTTAAAAAAATATTATTTAGTGTTTTACAACTTTACTGAGTTGGCAGCACAAATTACTAAATTTTTATACGTATCCTAGCACCTGTTAGCTTTTGTTGACGTTTACAGCGCCCCTGGAACACACAATTGCCATAGTTTTTGTGGGAAAGTAAAAACACCCCGGTGCGGGAAAAGTCATTTTCGGCGCATCGGGAATGACCGCGAAATATGAATTTTGAAATCATGAGTGCAAAAACAATATCACACTATCGCATACACGGACAAGACTCTATATACCGAACTCTATGTTACTTTATTGACTAATGTGGTTCATTAGCTGGAAATGTCCGAAAAGAGTGCGCTGTTTAAACTTCCGCGGTCCTCGTTAAGCCTCCGATATCGCAGACAGAAACTGCAACGCTTCGATGAATTTCCTTTTGCACTGGCAAACGTACTACTATGAAGAATTCCTGAGTTCGCAAGAATCAAAATTCGGATTACCGACGTTCGTGAAAATTCAGAAGCTCTGGAAAATACAACCAAAACTTTAAAATGTGCGAAATTTGGCTATCTTATGACGAGTCTTTATAAAAGAAAAACTTGTTAGTAGAAAGGCTATGTACATCTATTCTAAAAGTTATCTTATTATACTGGGCGATTCTTGACTTATACGTGTAATTGCGAGGAATGATAGTTCGTGTTGTGTAGTGATAGGTAATTAAAAAAAGTGTAGTAATAGTTATTTACTATACAAGTGGGATAACAGCACCATTAATGTACGTGTGTGTAAGTTACAAACGAGTGCGTAGCATGAGTTATGTAAGCACACAAGTATATTAATGATGCATTTTCACACATGTATTGTACAACATTTTATCTACGACTGCTTAAAATTGAGAAAACTGCATTAAGAGAAATGTCAGATCTGTCATTTTCAAAAATATTTTAGTAGTCAAAAGTTATCATGTCATTCATTTGACACTATATCAGTTAGATAATGAGCCATTACACTACTCAGTTAGGTAATGAAGCCATTACATAACTGAGTGGTGTAATGAGCTTCATTACCTAACGGAAATAGTGTCAGATGAGTGACGTAATGAGTTACTTATCCCACTGCAGTAGATAAAAGACTTTTACTACACTTCTTTTTAATTACCCGTCACTACACATCACGAACTATCAGTCCTCGCAACTATGCGTATAAGTCAAGAATCACGCTGTATAAATATGAAGGTTTTTTCTAAAGAATTGTTTGATGAAAAAGTGGGAGACACTGTAAAATTCTATGATTTTACATTGTTAACCAGCCGGTATCACCCAATGTGATATATGGGCATACTCGCTAATGACATATACAAATCGCAAGCGTGCATTTTCAACTTTTTGTATTCGTTGTGCACTTGCCTTATCTATTGCTGAATGATATATACCTGTACAATAATTAAATTGAGGTACAACAAATGCTTTAATTGTTTTAATTTTGCTATTTAAATAAGATCTATGGAGATACAACTTTATAAGAAATTGGTAAGGTTAACAAATGAATATTGTAATATCGAAAAGTGTTATCCAAAACTAAACAATACTTTTGAATTCATTGACAATAGAAAGTTGAACACTTTTCATAGTGATTTTTATAAGAGTAGCCAAGGCACAGAAAAATTGCAGAAAAACTTTACTCCCCACAATGTTTGCAGGTTGAACAAATAGTGACGGATGACATATTATTTTTGCACGCTTTCAGCGGCTGTGACTCGACGTCTGCAATCTTCGGTCAAAGAATGAAGACATTTCTGAAGATGCTTGAAAATTCCGAGAAGTTAAACCAGACTGTAAAAATTTTCAAATAAAGAAGTTGTAAATTTTGACACCAAATGCAGCAGAAAAATAATTGTTCTTAACTAAACTACACAGGACTCCTAAAAATATATATTAGTGGATGCTCAAAGGTATGAACATCTCGTCAGATCCGCGACAAAAACAAATTGAATTTTGTTTAACTTCTACCTACAGCAGCAGCAGCACAACAGCATTAGCTCCATATCTAACATCAAGTTCAGTCTGGGTATGGTGATGAAATGGAATGGAGATGGAAGTAGAAGTAGACAGTCAGAGCAACTAAACATCCTGCTCCTAATATTCTGCTTAAATTGTTCCCTTGCAATGTAAGAAAGGATGCGGTTCAGGATATTGATATAGGAAGGTAGGTTTAAAGTGCTTTATCATTTGCAATGGATAGTCTTGCAAAAACGGTGCTGACATTTTGAGCCACTTCGAGGAGGATGAACAAATCACACAAACTGTCATTAACAAGCTGTCGGTATACGTATGCGAGATGCTAAGGAAGAGCATTCCGTAGAAGAGCGTACAGAAGAGGAGGTCGACACTGGGCCAAGCACTACGGAAGTAGAAGTTAACAAACATGCTCCCTCCAGATCATCAAAACGAAGAAAACTATAAAAATCCACCAAAATTAATGATGTGGATTAGGTCTACTGGGGAAACCACAATAAAGAATACACCATCTACTTTACGTTATGATGGTGTGAAAACAAGTATAAATGACAATTAATTAATGATTAATGAATAACGAGTGCAATTTCTATCAAAAAACTAATTTACTCCATTTATCCAAGATGGTGGAACGAGCGGACACGCACCAAGGTCACATTCACGATTCGCTATTTGGCTTACTTTAAAGAGCTGCTCATAACTTAAGCAATATACAAGTATACCAACTTCAGCTCATAAGATGTGTTGAGTAAAACTGCGTTAGATGAAATTATGAATGATACAGTGCCACACAAAAATGATTGTAAAATAGCAATCGCTCATGTGAACATAATCACTTAAAAATCTAAGTTTTGACTTCATGTAGATGTAACTCCTGGACAACCCATATTAAAAGCGCTACAGTTGGAAAAGTCGCAACTTATGGAAAATCGGTGTGTGGCTTGAAACTATAAAACTGTTGCAATATCAAATTTTTATAGCCTCGCAATCATCAACAACATTATCATTGCCATCTCAACTTTGGGCCGTTTCCTAATAAGGGCAAATTGCTTACCATTCTCTGAGACTTTATTTGGAAACAGCACACCTGCTGTTAAAATTCGAAACTGAATTACGCCTGTTTTTTTTTTAGTTAGGCGATGTAGTCGTTGGACCATGAAAGTCCAAACTAACGCTCTACTTTGGATAAAAGACAGTCAGCGACGCGCCATGAGAAATCTAACCTAGTGTAGCGGCAGAATCAAAGTTAATAATGCACTTTCCTTGTAGGGGTCGACAAAGCGGATTGAAAACACTGGGGAAGTTCAGGATTCGTTTTTCATACTGTCAATTAGCACTTCTGGCCGACGTAATTCTAATTCTATTTTCTAATTTGCGTCGTCTGCTGCTCCCGATAAGGCAGCGGCAATCTAATTCGCGAGGAAGTGCAGAAGTTATGGAACACGATAATAGCAATTAATGCAATTTGAGTCACTTAACATGCAGGCATCATTAACCTAACACTGTTTGAACAATTATCTTCATTATATTAAATGTTAAATTTCGCGCGCCTGCGAGGTTTCGCCCCGCAGTTCAGCTCCAGCTGCGTAGGCTGAATTCGAACAAATCTAATCTGGAACTTTGCCCCTTAAGAAAAGAAACAAATTGCAAATTAATTCCATTATGAGGGCCAGAAGCACCGCGGGTAGTTCTACTTTGCGGGCGAACTTATAAGAACGTGTATCGCAGCAACTTGAGTCCCGATCGGAGAGACGAATGGGATTGCAGTGGCTCGGATAATACTGCTGTAATGGAATTGAAACCTTGTTGCTATTATAATCTTCTTCGGTTTAGAGCTCGAAAGTTTCTTTATTGCTTAGCTGTTATTGCCCACTCGTCGCGTGATCAGAATCACTCTTTAACGCCGCGATATCGACATGCTACCGTTTTATTTTGGCGTTTTGTGAGGAACATGGCAGGTGATATAGCTCGTATTGGGGTCGATCGCTAAAAGGATTGGATGGCTATAATATCCCGAATTATACTATGTTAGCTTGCTAAAGATGTCTGCTGGTTATACAACTGATAGGCAATGTAAAAGAAACTACTAAGTGGAATAACCAAAATAACAAATAAAATCGCTGGATTTTCACTGAAGATTTGGTGGAGAACAAATCTTAGTGAATTCACCTCAGTCAACGTTACGGTTGTAAGTTGGTAGATGTAATATCTTCAAAGATGGATTTCAGCCAACTTTGTCAGGTTAGTCTTTCTTCAGTGCTGCTATAAACGACAGCTTAGCTTTAACGAATTGTTTCAGCGATGACCTTAAACAGATCTATCCAAGCTGACCATAGAATGTTTAGCTAATCTATAAACACTCTATAGACATTGTTATTTGGTTGCCAAAAATTCCTATTAGCTTTATTAAAACTACAAAAGGTAACGGTTTAAGAGGCCATACTTGAACTGGTTCAAAATATGAACAATAATAAAGGGTACCCAAAAAATAACTCCCAATAGTGATAATCAAAAACGTCAGTTCACGTTGTGCAATTTATTTCATGGAGAAAAATCATAGATTCATTTTTGGGCATCAGGATATCATCGTAAAATTCGTCCAGTTGCAGCTGTAGAAGACCAAAGAAGCTGAGATCGTGGATCATACGTTATTTAACCTTTAGGTAATTGAACAAACCTGCACAATATGCAATGCGTTAAAGATTCTGCATCGGTTAACTGCACAAATAAGACATAGAGCACGTGTGACGTGCCTGGTTCGAAACGAAACTAAGAGCTGGTTAGATTGGTTACGCTGTATCCATGAGGGTATGAAGTTCAGCCCAGCCAATATAACGTCATGTTCGGTTGTCCAAAAAAAGTTGGTTTTGAGGCATCGTCGTTACTCAGTAAATGAACTAGCCAAACCGTTATAACACATTTTACCCTTCTGCTCGATGTGAAAACAGAATGCAATGATGATGAGGTTCCAGAAGAACGTCGAAGCGTAGATTATCCAGAGAATTCTGAAGGCTTCGATGACACTGCAAATTAAAGCAAGGAAGGAATGCGCACTATCAGAAAAACACAAAGATGTTAATAAGGAAAGTGAAGGTGCAACAACTGCCTTTGAAAAACAAGACGAAAACTAATATCTCTAGTCTTCGATAGAAAATTTTCTGAAGTCACAGCTAGGAGATTTCAATGTGGATGACTATGAGCTGTGAGCTCAACAAGGAAAACTGGTACATATGTATACCTACCTGAAATCAACGTAAACTTTGTAATGAGTTATTCTTCTTCTAGACTGTGTGCCTGAGAAAACTCTGTTCTTGGGTGAGATTGCTTATAACAATTCCATTTTAGTATTAAAATAGATGACATCCTTATAGAGAGTCAATATAGATCATTTGTGAGAGTATGCAAAACCCTACCAGGTGCTGATTGCGGTTTCAGATCTCCCGCTATTGACATTAGTTTTACAGATAAAATCCAAAGTCGAAGAAAAATAAAAAATATTACCTGATATTATCGGTCCAATTGCTTTCCAAACACATGCCAATAAACATTGAGGCTATTTATTGTAGACGCACGCGGCGTTGATTCACATTTCTTATGAACACTGCTCAGACAAAAATTGAAAAGGGTGCTATTAGTAACGCTGGTACTGTAGAGACTTTATTTTATTCCTCGTGTCTATGAGCGGTGTTGAATTACAACATGTGGAATATCTCACCATGGAGCTGGTTTCGTCGGCTGGCCAAAGACTGGTTCAAAGGAGATGGATCCAAATCCATAAGGGCTAATGCGTAACAGAGTTCTTGCTATGCAAATCTTGGGAATGGGACGCTCTGACGATTAAACGCTCACCCACACTGTATATTTGTTCGGGCACAACTCTCACAACAAATCCGCTCAGATTAGCGAATTATTTGCACACAAATGCATTGTTTCGACTTAACCACGCAGCCCCCAAGAATGACATTTCACCCCCTTAACAAAGGTTTTCACAGACACCAGCTATTTACCTTGATGTGTTAACAGCGCGAGGTCGAGAAGAAATCTTCCGACACCACGCCAAAAACGCGGTTGCAAACGAAAGGAGGGCAAAACGTTCAGCAGTTTTCGCTCTCTAACCATTACAAAAAATTCGGATTACGTCAAGTGGTGCAACACTTATAAGTGCTTTCCGAAGAAAACCGAAGTCCATCCACTGACGCTTCTTGTAATGATTCCTAGTGATCGACTTGGAATCAAATGCGGAAGGGGTCTCCGATGCACAACAAGTGGCGGTGCTTGTCGCAATTTACCTCTGACTTCTCCCGGGATTTCAAAATGGAGCGAGAAAACACGAAAATTTGAAAATTTCGGTACGGAAAGTCCTAACAGCTATGACGATTATAAAGACGTCTCTATTGGAATTAATCGTATCATTTTCCCATTAACACTTCATTAGATTATGAAAATCTTATTTGCCTATTAATAGTGAATTACCCTGTCATGTTGAACCTTACTTTATAGGTGAACTATTTACTAATTAGACATTTAAAGTGCTTACATTGTAACGTTTCGCCCTGAGATTAATTCTTAGGGATGCTCAAAAAGCATTTGAATTAAATTCAGCGCGCTTTTTAAACGTTTCGGATCCAACCGAAGATAAGCCGATCGACATCCGATGCCGCAAGTTACGTTAAGGCGACGCGCAAGCGAATCTCCCCTCCTACTCTAATCGCCACCGGAAGCAGCAGATAAGGGACCCCGATACTATATATACGAAGACCGCCCAACTGCAGCTCTCTGACTGATCTTCATCCGATAAGAAGATACCTGACCTGATCCGCTATCTAATCTGGCTACATTTCCTACCGCCATCTTGTCGTTACGAACTGTTTGCAAGATTAAGATAGTTCACACCCGTTGTAAATAACCTGTATTGAACGCTATTCTATCATGTCGGTAAATTCTGGTTAGTAGTGTAGCGTTCGAATCCGAAATATTGCAAGCTCCAGCACATGCTGTTGAGATCTTGGAATATTTTACATTCCTCATATCCAGACGCTCCCGTATTCCTATCGACCGCGAAATCCTATTTATCCGCAGTGCACGAAGGGCCCGCAAATTGTCCGATTTCCGCGGAGACTAATTTTGTGTGATTCACAGCATTTCACTGCACCGGAAGCCACCGCCCGATCCGCAAGACCTGAAGCTAGCATCCCCTGTCCGCAGATCGCAAACGAACGTAAACAAAGTCGAAGCAACGACCTGGAGCGATAACACGCTATCGCGTCAGCCGGACTGTCCGATAAACGCTCCGTTCTACCTGCGAGAGGTCAAGAACTATCTACGCACCTGGGAAGCGCGTGCTACTGATTTGCGCGCTGGATCCACCTAGAGGAGACACTAACTTCCAGGAAGGCCTCGCACAGTAAACTCTAAACACACGAACGATCTCCAGGTAAAATTTGCCATATATTTTAACTCGTAAAACTCGCAGAAGAACGGCGCCTGCAAGCAATATCCCAGGAACTTCGGCATCGGCCGGTTGCGAGCGGAAAATTTCTCGCGGATCGGCGCGGAAGGGAACACTCGCCGCCCGCCCGAGGAAGGACATCTCCAAGCCTCGTGACCTCCTCCGCAGAGGCGCTTTGTGGGCTGCCTACACCGCCAGCCGAATTTCAACGTGCAATTGACAATTTTTATAATTTCCGTATTGTATGATATACAGTTCAGTTCGTATTTTTGTATATTACATTTAGAGACATTATATTGATTTATTACTAACTTATCGTTGTTGTTGTATTTATTTATACTCGAGTGCACCGAACCCTCTTCGACAGTGAGTTATCCCGCGGCTAAATTTTAATATACCCTTATGAGAAGGGTGGAATATTACATGGCGCCCGAGCAGGGACTTGAACTCGAGTATAGATAATTCAGCAAACACCCGTCCGCCGACCTGTTTTCACCAGATATTTGGCGCCCGAGCATTCCTGAAAATTATCCCATTATTATTTAAGGTTTTATTTAATCTTTTGTATAAAACCTGTTCCAGATAAGCCGACCGAACCTAGATGTACCAGAGAGCCTAGTCCAGGTGGATTTCTCGCAATTCCGGCCGAGACATACCAGAACCGTGTACCAGAGATGTTACCAGTAGCCCAGATCCAGGTGTCCGAATTCCCCGCCCGTTTCCAGTCCTTTCAAAGGGTCAGAGAGAGCACCAATCCCTTCTGTAACCTGTAACATGTAACCTGTAATCTTGTAACCCTCCGGGGCCAGCAGCTTAACTGCTGGCACGGGCTTCGCAACCCCGAGGTGCCCTAGCCTTTTGCCTGAAGATACTACGGACCGCCCGTGTAGTACCGTCTCCTGTAACCCTCAGGGGCCAGCATCTTCTGCTGGTACGGGTTTAGCAGCCCCGAGGTGCCCGAGCGAACACCAGTAAATGCACGTCGAAAGCGCGATGGTGCTTCCGACCCGTCAATTTCCAGTATAACCAGGTATGCACGTCGAAACCGCGATGGTGCTTCCGATCCGTCAATTTCCAGTATAACCAGAATGCACGTCGAGACCGCGATGGTGCTTCCGATCCGTTAATTTCCAGTATAACCAGGTATGCACGTCGAAACCGCGATGGTGCTTCCGATCCGTTAATTTCCAGTATAACCAGTAGGCACGTCGAGACCGCGATGGTGCTTCCGACCCGTCAATTTCCAGTATAACCAGAAATGCACGTCGAAACCGCGATGGTGCTCCCGATTCGTCAATTTCCAGTATATTTCCCGTAGGAATACAAGACTGAAAACCGCAGTATTTGGTATTCACCAGGAACCCGAGTTTGTGTGCTTTCGTTAAACAAATCCAGGGCGAGCATTTCGCCCAAGTGCCTACAAGAAAGCTCGTTTCCTCCAGAATGTTTTAACGAAGCATAGGCACCACCTGAAGTTACGCCGACGTCGCAACACCTACATTCCTCAGTAGCGTAGTTGTGCACGTGTACATGAACGTTGACAAGATGGCGGACTGATACCGCAGCTTCGTGTCATCTTGTAACGTGAATTTATCCTAGCCAGTTCAACGAATCCCGAACGCTACATTCGCCTAAGGGCATACAAGAAAGTACGTTCGCTCTAGGGAAGGTAATTCACTTGCCCTAGTCCTGAAGTTCTTAGAATGCAAGTTGAAACCGCAACTTCTGCATTTATCTAGTAGGAATCTCAGAGTTTTGTGTGTGTAATAAAACGCACCCTGCAAAATGGCATTCAAGCCATTGCCAGAAATTTTAGAAATTTCCAAAGTTCATGTCCGGACTTAATTTTTTTAAACTACCCTTCGCACCTGCCCCAATCTGGTTTCTAGAATATTATTTCCCTGGGTCCAGATGTGTAAAAGGTCCGTCAACAACGACCATTTTTACCTGTAATCCCATAGAAGGGGTGATAACAGGGTTGGGCCTATATAAGGGCTTATCTTCAAACCCTGTATCACTATCCGAGTTACTTTCAAACTAATCGAAGATGCCTCCGGTCCGAAATAAAATCGATGTGCGACCGTGGCCCTTCAAAATTAGGAGGCGACGTAAAGGGCAGAAAAGGATCCGTCCGTGGACCCCACATCTCTATAACCGCCCAGCATCCCCGACGACTACCCGCTGGTCGCCTTTGCCCCAGTGGAGCCCGGTGCCGGCCATGTTGTCTCCGTTACCAGATACACCAGAGAAGAAAGGCAACATGCAGCCGAATTCCGCTACCGTGGATGACACCGATCAGGTGAGCCCTAGAGGAAATCTAGGACCCCAAACGTCGCCCCTCGACTTGTCCCAGAAGATGGAGCGTTTGTTTGGAACATCCCCATCCATGCTGCAAGCAACGCCCGCTCGTCAAACTACCCCGAATATGGAGTTCGACGTCGAGCCCTTGTGGCCCTATACTCCTCCAGGACTCCCAGCGACGCCAGACACTCCCTCTCCCCTCATGAGAGCCATCCTGGCTGAATGCGGCCCTTGGTGGGAGTTACTAGGCATTCCGCCTGAACTTAATCCAGAAGCCCCCACTCAACTACCCGTGAACGAGGATTTGGTTCCCCTCGCTGAAGGCGACGCCCTCGCCTCAGTCCTGGAAGAGTTGCAGCAACTCCAGCTCCCAGAACCAGATTTGTCACCCGAAGTGCTTCCCGAGATTCTTTTCCGACCACCGATCGAAACGGAAGCCCGACAACCGACCTCACGCAAAACCAGACGGAGGGAGAAGAAACGCCGTTTCCGCGTGAAATTGCCTTCCGGAGAATTTTTGCGAGTTTCCCGAGACACAGCCCGTCAAATGGGATTGCTGCCGCCGCAGAAGTAAAATTAAACAGCAAGTATAAAAAAAAATTTTTATTATCTTGCCTTGCCCCCTTTTCCTCCTACGCCACTGCAATACTTGATGACCAGGGATGCTGATACCGCAGTTTCCAAAACGTCGATCCGCCGACGCATCAAGGATTTGTGGACGTGCAGATGGAGAACCCATGGAGAAGAGCCCCATGAAACTCCCGTTTCCTCCGAAGGGACCGGCATGTGTAACGTTTCGCCCTGAGATTAATTCTTAGGGATGCTCAAAAAGCATTTGAATTAAATTCAGCGCGCTTTTTAAACGTTTCGGATCCAACCGAAGATAAGCCGATCGACATCCGATGCCGCAAGTTACGTTAAGGCGACGCGCAAGCGAATCTCCCCTCCTACTCTAATCGCCACCGGAAGCAGCAGATAAGGGACCCCGATACTATATATACGAAGACCGCCCAACTGCAGCTCTCTGACTGATCTTCATCCGATAAGAAGATACCTGACCTGATCCGCTATCTAATCTGGCTACATTTCCTACCGCCATCTTGTCGTTACGAACTGTTTGCAAGATTAAGATAGTTCACACCCGTTGTAAATAACCTGTATTGAACGCTATTCTATCATGTCGGTAAATTCTGGTTAGTAGTGTAGCGTTCGAATCCGAAATATTGCAAGCTCCAGCACATGCTGTTGAGATCTTGGAATATTTTACATTCCTCATATCCAGACGCTCCCGTATTCCTATCGACCGCGAAATCCTATTTATCCGCAGTGCACGAAGGGCCCGCAAATTGTCCGATTTCCGCGGAGACTAATTTTGTGTGATTCACAGCATTTCACTGCACCGGAAGCCACCGCCCGATCCGCAAGACCTGAAGCTAGCATCCCCTGTCCGCAGATCGCAAACGAACGTAAACAAAGTCGAAGCAACGACCTGGAGCGATAACACGCTATCGCGTCAGCCGGACTGTCCGATAAACGCTCCGTTCTACCTGCGAGAGGTCAAGAACTATCTACGCACCTGGGAAGCGCGTGCTACTGATTTGCGCGCTGGATCCACCTAGAGGAGACACTAACTTCCAGGAAGGCCTCGCACAGTAAACTCTAAACACACGAACGATCTCCAGGTAAAATTTGCCATATATTTTAACTCGTAAAACTCGCAGAAGAACGGCGCCTGCAAGCAATATCCCAGGAACTTCGGCATCGGCCGGTTGCGAGCGGAAAATTTCTCGCGGATCGGCGCGGAAGGGAACACTCGCCGCCCGCCCGAGGAAGGACATCTCCAAGCCTCGTGACCTCCTCCGCAGAGGCGCTTTGTGGGCTGCCTACACCGCCAGCCGAATTTCAACGTGCAATTGACAATTTTTATAATTTCCGTATTGTATGATATACAGTTCAGTTCGTATTTTTGTATATTACATTTAGAGACATTATATTGATTTATTACTAACTTATCGTTGTTGTTGTATTTATTTATACTCGAGTGCACCGAACCCTCTTCGACAGTGAGTTATCCCGCGGCTAAATTTTAATATACCCTTATGAGAAGGGTGGAATATTACAACATAGAGAAGATACTAATAATATTAATGACTATGGCTCGGGAAATATTGTTTGTAGTTACCTTTTTCTGAATGCTGGACATAACAGCGTTATCAAATTTGGTGGCAAATTAAATCATGATATATACTGATAGTACTATAAAACGATAACGTAGAAAGTGAACATTAACCGGTCGCGCTGAATCTTTAAATAGACGCGAAAAAGTAACAAGTTAAAAGAATGAAGGAATTTTTAAAATCTGTATCTAATATGTATAAATAGACTGACGGATAATCAGAAATTCTCAATAAAATTTGCAAACTTCATCCACTAAGACATGGTATTCAGAAATTCCAACCTCAAGGGATATTAAAAAAGTGTAAGAACGAGGTAAGTATGGCATTTATTGACTGTGGTGTTATCCGCTTGACCGACAAGCTGGAAAATCGAAACGCGACATTCGTGACAGATATTGACATGCAGTACGGTAATTGCATATGTTTTAGGTTATATCTCCAAACAAATTTGTTATTTTCAAACAAGTAATTTTGGATTCACTATTTACAATTTAAGAATCAAATGGAATGTATAAATTTTTTTGTAATGACAATGAGTTGTATTATCCAAAATGTTTTAATCTGCTCTACTGGCATTATAATAGTAAACGAGTTACAACACAATACGCATGGTCTAGTTCTTTTAAATTCGTAAAAGAAAATTGAAATAAAACACTAAATAGTATCGAATTAAGGATTACTCGACCTTTTGGTAACTGTCAGTATTTACTGATTAACAATTTGGTTAGAAAAAATATAGATCTTATTGCCGTGAAATCAGAATACTTTTACTGCCTAACAGTACAGATAATTGACAATTTAAAAAATGTATTTCACCTTCGCTAAATACGAAATTCCAGTAGAGTAATCGAAAAATATAAAAGTGCATGTAGACAAACTGAAAAGCAAATTGTAGTGTTTTAAGTGAAACAAAAGCACTCAATTAGGATTAATACAAATACAAAAACAAATATCGTAGCTGAAAACCTGTGAAGAACTGATTAAGCTTGAGAGAAAGTCAACGAAGTAGCACCTAATATCTGAAATCATAACTTGATACCTTTTTGTAGGATTCGTGTGCAATATTTTGTCGTTAATAGTCATTTATGGTACAATCGTTTTATATTACAGATATTCCACAAAAGAAAAGTTGATCTTTCAAAGCCGTCAAGCCGAGAGGGGTCTTTTCTCGAATGCATTATTTGTAGTAACACACGGGTGCCATACAAAATTGTAGCCAACAACTCCATGAATAAAGCATACATTTTCTATTGACAACTGTGGAAAGTCAATGTGACAAATTAATTGAAAGTGAGCTAAAGTATTTATAAGCCACGGGAGTGAGTAAAGACTTATAAGTCAAGTGTCGGCTAGTTAACCCACGGTGTTAAGTGTAACATGGTTTCTGATGTAAACAAGCTAATAATAGCCCAATTTACTTGTTTAAAGCGAACTAGTAGAAACCATATTGTATCCTTAGCACCTGAACGCACCAACGCGCGGATCGAAGATAAAGCAAACCAATCCAGCGACGCGCAGCGTTCTGTGAATCAGAGCTCCGCACCATCTCACTCAACCCCACCACTTTTAGAACAGAGTCCTGATAAATCAAACCAAAAGAGTATAAAACGGGAACACCTGGATTGTCGAAACGGCTCGAGACCAAGGGCCCCACTTTTCCTAAATACCTAGAACCCTCCTGAAAGCATTTCCTCGGAGGCAAATCTTCCTGCACCAAGAGACATTCTCCGAATATTTTACGTCAAGGCGGACAGCCGTGCCCGGCAGTGCATATTTTCCTGAATCCTTTAAAACCGTTCCCTGGGAGACAGATGCCTTGCCTCAAGAACAAAATCTAAATTTACCCGCAACCCGGTGTTCTATCTGAAGTCAGGGTTCAGCCACTATGGCACCAGAAGAGATAGAACACTCGCTTACCAAGAAGTTACAATAAATGCACCTCTGAAATCGTCGTCCAGGTGATTTTCGAGCCGACGGTAAATAAAAGCACGACGTATGTACCTGCTAAAATGGTATTTTTCGTCCAGCAGCGAGGCCCTGTCGCATCATCAGAGGCTAATTTCAAACCCAGAAAGAAGCACAAAATTCGGGCCAGAAGCCCGTAAAATTTGCCATGCATGATCGCTCAGGCAATAATTTGACTTTTGTGTCACTTTGTGTGCCCTCAAATATAGTTTCCTGAACCATCGGACACCAATAATATTTGATTCACTTCCGAGGAGAACCACAACTCCAGTATTTTTCGAAATTTAGTAATATAAGGTTAGTAACAAAAAAGTTATGTTTTGAAATTAATGTAATATTTTTTAATAAGGAACGTATACACAAAATATTACCCGTAACACATTTATACTCATAAATATGTGGAGTTTATTGGATTCAGCTTAAATGTGCCCATTTTATTCTTCAAGCAACAATATTTTTTTGTGAACAGCATTTTCTAATGAATCTGGTGAAATATTTCAATTTATTGCGAAATTGTATATTTAGTTTGTCGGTTGTTATTTGTTAAAAAACTCGTTCTTTAAAATAACCCCACAGCCAAAAATCCGATGGATTGATTAGAGGGGTATAACGAAATTCTGCAGCATGTCAAAATAACGTTGTCTGGTAACCCTAGCTGTTATTTGATTCTTTACAAAAAATTAGAGTCATATAGTGAAATGGTATGTAAAGCCACACCATACGATCACTTTCTGATCGTGTAGTCCTTGCAGAATAACAGCAGGGGAATGAGTTTTAGACCAAATCCTATAGTTATAAGTTTAAACAAAAACCTGTTATTATGGTAACCAAAACAAATCAATGCGATAAATAGACAAATTCAATTATTCGATAGATACAAAGGCGTTATTATTTTATGTATACGTTAATTTTTAGAAATATATATCTATTTAAAACTTTATTTGGATAAGCTTATATTAGTTAGGCACTAAAAATAAACAAACTGTAGCCATATTGTGCTAATTTTGATTTAAAAATCGACCCATCTGAACTACCGTGCTGTTCTAGGTGAATTTGACCGAGATCATGTGCCATACCAAGGAACTTGGTCTATGTAAGGTGGGTTGCAGATCTCCCAGAGCCATGCCCAAGGACTTTCTTCCGGAAATAAACTTTATTTATAATTATCATATTGCACATACGTTATTGAGCCGAACATAGTTTAAGAGTTAATTTGTAATTATTTTGAACAATATAAACTTTGCTTTTACTGTGTTTCTACTGTGTTTGTCTGTCTATGCATTAATCAGACCACGGGCATCTGATCTACTCCGAGCAAAACTTGAAATAAATTTGAATAGCCTTAAAGCAAATTTCTGTAACATTACAATATTACTATTGAGTATTGGATAAAAAAAAATTATTTATTATGAAATAAATTATCAAAGATAGAATATAACATCTATAGTTATTCAATGGAATGTAGAAATTTATACCTAATATTGCGTTAATCCTGCCATTATAGTAAACCATTGCATCAGTTACGCTTTGCCACAAATTAATAATTTCCCTCAGAGTAGCGGGCTTAAAGTTAATTAACACAGTTTTTCTGAAGAGTGAAGTTTTAATATCGATTGCTCTTCTTTACATTTCATTGCGATATGATAGATTTTGTCATTACTGCACTTTCTAGTTGTTGTAGCATAATGAATGCACTTCCAATTGTCATTTTCGTTAAATCGGGTGTGTCATATTTACTGGTTTACAAATTTTGCCGCAATCGCTCAATCAATCGCTACTAAGCCATAATTAATTGAAAGGTCCTATAAAATTACATAACGAAAAAATGCAGTTTAGTGAAGGTCTCCCGCCGGATAGCTCTAAATATTCTATCCCGAGAACGACACAACCTTTCAAGATGACTTCTGCGCCAGTTTGTGTGGAATATTAATGTAAAGAATTGAAAAGGTTTTGGGAGAGATTGGTAGTTTTTCTTTGTGTGTGTTTTTCGATTTATATTCAGGATATCAGTAATAGCCGTGAACCGGCCCCGTGACTACGCGGACACGGTGTTAGTACAGAGCTGAAATGCTGAGCTTAAGTTCATGAGTTCGAAATGCATTTTTTTTTCTAATAACTGGAAGATTCGGATACAAATTTCTATCCATTGTCACCTTTAAAAGTGAAGTGCCACATTGTAGGCGTTCTTTGCTCCCACACTGAAATAATCGTTTTAACATATTATTGAAACTAAATTAGTGTGTGTTAAGGAGCGGGTTTCACAGAGAGTCCATTGCAAAAACCACTCCATCCCAACACTATGCCAAAGTATCGATATGGAGCACCTTCTCATTGTGTGATGTGTTTTTTCTATACATTTTCAACAGTTCTTGTTGTTAAATAATTTTAGTTTTGCATTATGTTGGCAACCTGCTGTGGCTGCAATTTCAAGTATTTAATGTAACGTCGTATCGGATAGGCAAACAAATTATATGCGAAACATTTGTCAAACTTGCAGATGCTTGATTCGTTGCCTTTCGGGCGCTTTACTTTACATAACTTCGCATCCCCTAACCAAACGTTGCATCAACAGCAAGGGCAATTTGCAAACATTAAGCTGCAGGCGTCGTCGTACAGCGAAGATACATGTATTAAGAGCAGCAAGTAATTTTCCCGGCATTATTCATTATTGCACCGGACAACGTAATCATTTCGCATTGCCAGCATGTAGATGATGTGGGTATAAATATAGAGGTGAAACTCTAGAGATGTGGCTGAATTCCAACCTTATATTTCACTCTTCATCTGTATAGATAAGGTCGGGTTATATTTGAATCTAAAACGGTTTTCATAACATTTGTGGTGATACAAACCAAGTAAGTCTTATCTGTACTGTTACATACCTTTCAATTCACTAATGGCAAAATCAAAGTTATAAGGAACTTATCGGTTCACCTAAAGTCTAAATAGAAGTTTAAAGGATAGCGCTTAACACCTTTACGAATTCTTTGCGACAGTCGTCACTTTTATATTTGAAGAGTATTCTCTTAATCAGGTTTATGTCAAAAGATAAAGAACCTCCTCATGATTTGCAGCAGTAGGTCTAACTTTTAACAATCTAATTCTGTAACTTTTACTTCTTCTCGCTCAAGTTCCTTTTCGTAAAAAAATCTGCAGCCATATTCAATCAAAAGAATGCTTGCTGCTTACCTCATTGTAAAACTAAATAACTAAAATTTTGTAATATGGATAATATCGTCCGAGTATATCCTGCTAGGTGATGGTGAAATTGGTACATTAAGACTGTTGTAATTTTTTAATGTGTTGAAGTTGTATTCACTTCATTCTTGTGTTGATAACGGTAGTATAGTTTCAACCCAAAAAGTTTACTGATTACTATTTTTAAAATTTTATTGCTTGGCGAAATACCCAATGAATATTTAATAATAGTAGAATGCCCCAAGCTTACATTAAGGAAAACATTCTTTGTGCATGTTTTTCCCGTTTGAATGGAGTGTCTATCACACCGCCGTCGCCGTCAATAGTCCATTAGAACAATTACTTTCAACATTTTGTTACAACGAACGAATACTGCGAATGCTGGAAGCTATTCAAAGTGCATAGCAAACATGTTCTCTTGGATTTCTTTCTTGTTTGTTTGCGTGTTTAATCTGCCGCCAACCGGAGTCTTAACTTAAAATCAACGACCAAGCAAGTACATATTATAAAGGAAGTTACATAGGTACCGGGTGGCCAATTAAGAAGGGCACTCGGCCCTATCTCGAAAAGTAATTGTCGTAAAGACTTGGGGTAAAAAAATTTATGACTAAAGCGGCCAAGAGAAAATGCTGGAAATTATTTTTAAGTTTCTAGAATGGCCGCCAGGAGGCGTAATCGCATTCTTGAATTTTAAATCCCGATTTTTGAGAAATATTCTTATATTACAGATAGCTAAAATGGACACCGTTTTAAAGCTGAGATAAATTCGATTCTTTTTTGTTAAATGCTTTTTGCTCTATCTCTTAAGGGAAAGTGGTGGGGGGTTGTCCGAACATTTTCGGAAAGAAATGTCAATAACTTCAAAATGGCTGAACGGATTTTGTCAAACTTGGAGTCGTTGAAAAGGGCTTTTCTTAGGCTATCAATGTTGCCTTGAGCGGATTGATTTAGATTGCTTGTGTCGTCGCTAGAGGGCGTTTTGCGACAACACTACAAATGAAATGGATTTTCTCAAAAAAATTAAATGCAACGATATCACTTTTATTGGAACAAAAGATAGCCAAATAAGGGCCTAACACGCTAGTGAAAACCGCATTTCGATATTTGTTTCCTAACCTAAAATATCAGTAAAGGAAATTACAAATCGAAATAATGTCGCATCTTTGGGAATATTATCAGTATACCTGCCATTATTAAATCCTAATTATCCTTCTTTTAGCAAAATATATATAAATTAACTGTTAAAATACCAACATTATATTTAAAATGTCAATAATAATTAATCCTTTATCTAATAGAGTTGTCTGTCCGGGACGCTGTTTTGTCTGTCCGGGACGCTGTTTCAGCAGCCAAACCGTAAGAGATAGAGAAAAAAGTTATGAAAGTTATATGTTTGGAATGGTCGTGTCAGGTCAGGAACCGAATTTCAGTCACGTGACACTTCCGGTTTTCGAGAAATCACGTGATTTGAAAACCGGAAGTGTCACGTGACTGAAATTCGGTTCCTGACCTGACATGACCATTCCAAACATAACTTTCATAACTTTTTTCTCTATCTCTTACGGTTTGGCTGCTGAAACAGCGTCCCGGACAGACAAAACAGCGTCCCGGACAGACAACTCTATTAGATAAAGGATTAATTATTATTGACATTTTAAATATAATGTTGGTATTTTAACAGTTAATTTATATATATTTTGCTAAAAGAAGGATAATTAGGATTTAATAATGGCAGGTATACTGATAATATTCCCAAAGATGCGACATTATTTCGATTTTTAATTTCCTTTACTGATATTTTAGGTTAGGAAACAAATATCGAAATGCAGTTTTCACTAGCGTGTTAGGCCCTTATTTGGCTATCTTTTGTTCCAATAAAAGTGATATCGTTGCATTTAATTTTTTTGAGAAAATCCATTTCATTTGTAGTGTTGTCGCAAAACGCCCTCTAGCGACGACACAAGCAATCTAAATCAATCCGCTCAAGGCAGCATTGATAGCCTAAGAAAAGCCCTTTTCAACGACTCCAAGTTTGACAAAATCCGTTCAGCCATTTTGAAGTTATTGACATTTCTTTCCGAAAATGTTCGGACACCCCCCACCACTTTCCCTTAAGAGATAGAGCAAAAAGCATTTAACAAAAAAGAATCGAATTTATCTCAGCTTTAAAACGGTGTCCATTTTAGCTATCTGTAATATAAGAATATTTCTCAAAAATCGGGATTTAAAATTCAAGAATGCGATTACGCCTCCTGGCGGCCATTCTAGAAACTTAAAAATAATTTCCAGCATTTTCTCTTGGCCGCTTTAGTCATAAATTTTTTTACCCCAAGTCTTTACGACAATTACTTTTCGAGATAGGGCCGAGTGCCCTTCTTAATTGGCCACCCGGTACACGTTTGTTGATACCTTCTTTAAGTGCAACCTGCATTGATGAAGATTGGCAACAATTCTGCTACATTTCTACGATTTTATGTTTTCCATGCAGAGTATTGTTATGGCCGAAAACAAATGTGCGACTCCGCAACAAGCTAAAAGAGCTCCAGTCAGCGCAATGAATAAGGCGAGTAATTTAGACTATAAGAAATGAGCAGTGGCAGCGGTCAAAAACCAATTGCACCTTAAACGTGTGATACAAGTTGGGGTAATTGTTAGGCGCCAGCAAACGTGACTGTCGAAAGATGATGCAAGAAGCTCGTCGAGGGGACAGAGCGGATTCCTTCGGCTACACGAATTACTTACGTTGCTAATAAATCTAATACGCGAATCTTATTTTAATAATTCACGTAATTGCAGTCTAATTCAAAAATCATTACTGAAGAACCGCTATACTATAATATCACAAATACATTTAACACCGTTTTTAGTGCCCTGCGACTACCCTAAAGCTAGCAACGACATTACGTCACGTTCTGTAATTCGACGGAAAACAAATATTCATAATCTGGTGAGAGGTTCGTTACAATTCGTTTAAGGCACTTCAGCATTACCTGCTGCTCTGATGTGCCCAAAACTTCAAACCGCGTAAGGCGGCTCATTTCTTCAATAGAAAGCAAGGTATTTCGGAGGAATACTTCACAGCATGCATTTTCTAACTGACAGATATTCAGCCTTCCTTGGAATGCATCAGTTTGACTGGCGACGATAAATAAAAAAATCCGGAAGTCACGCTGATGCGAAAAACAAGCGTCGATAGCGAAATCAAAACGACGGCTTGAGCAACGGAGATCAAGGCTCGAAGAATTAAAGCCACTCGATTAAACATCTACTACAAGCAAAGTATCAGCGGGAATCGTAAATTCGACAAAAAGTCGTAATCGCCTAGAAAGACCGATAATTTCTCAAAATAACTGCTACACTGTGCATAATTTCTCTACCTTGATATTTGCGTAGCGACAACTCTACGCTGATTACAATGTTTATGCCAAAACTAGGGAAATCTTCGTTTCGCCACAAATGCAGTGACAGTGAGCAATTTTAAAACTGCGCACCAGTGTATGAACCAATCCCGGTACAACCTCTGATATTTTTATACCAGGAAAATTTTCTAGGACCTGGCCCTTGTCAATCTTCTCTTTTGCCTTCCATTGTTAACTTAAGCAAAGTGCGTCTGTCATATCTAAGAATTTGATTTATAAAGATATAGTATTATTTTGTTCTTTTATAAATAAATTTCTTTGCTTTTCTTATAAACACCACAACAAAAACGTTATTATTATTATTTTGTTTTTATCCAGAGTCAGTAGCTTGCTATCTACACCCATTCGTTGTTGGAATTTTTGCGTTGTTAATATGAACGACCACAGATATTATTAACTTGCTTTGGAAAATCAACGTTTCAAACACCTTTCTTCGCTCTGTGCTCCTTTTTCTATGCCTTAAAATTTCAGATATAAGACGAGTGTATGTAGAATTTAAGCGTACTTTGGCCTATGCTTTCTTATTGTGTTCGAAATACTTTTTTCGTTTATTGTGTTCTATCCAGCTTTATGCCTACTTGGTTTTCTAACGGTTTTATTCGCCATTCCTTTCTCATGGCTTTGTTCATTTTTCTGTCTTCTCTGGTAATTTTCTTTACTTTTCTTAAATTGGTACATATTTGAGTTGATCTGATTCTTAAAATATTTCTTTCAGCTGTTATCCATGCTTCAGTCTGATACAATTCAAAAGGTTGCGGCTTTGAATTCGCGTGTTAAGAGTTTCCAGTCTAGCTTTGTTCTTGAGAACGTTTTTACAATGGTGCCACAGTTTACTGTATCGTATTCGTTTTTTTGGCTATTTTAAAGATTGTGTGTTGTGTTAGCAACTTCAGATGGTTGCTATGGGGTGTATAAAGAATCCTGCGGTACAGCATACTCCACAACCTATCTCTACATCAGTAAATACTAGTAGCACATTTTGGGTAATTCTTTTATTTTTTCAAGTAGTTGCTGTAAACTCACTTTGCCTTCTATTAGTAGAAATTCTGATTTTGTACATTTAAGGACAAAATCAGCTTTCAGGCAATCTTTAGATAACATTTCAGATTGTTCTGTCTCATTAAATAGGTTGGCTTCCAAGTGATTGTTTTATCAAATATTAATAATAATAGATCGCCGGTGTCCCTTGTAGATAATGAATGAGTACAGTAGTAAAGATAAATACTGATTTATTAATTAAAACCTATTTTTTTATATACAAATGTTACATACTTAGGTTAAAGGAAATATTGAGAAACACCTGCTAACTTAGTAGCATTTAATGAGTTAATTGCTAAAGGTAAACACAAAATTAATAGATATTTAAGAAAATCCCGCAGTTCGTTTATATTTGTAGACTAGAAAATAATGCTGAATAGTGTTATCGGTGATCTAGACTGTTGTCCGATCAGAATGCTGATTTACTATTGCAGTACATCCTTGGTCTGATGATCACATGAATTGCTTCAATATATTGGAGATTATTACACACAACTATCACATCACTGATATCCAATGAGAACCATGCATTTTTTGAAAATCAATCAATCCAGAATTGATTACCTGATAAGCTCTCTAGGGATGACTATCAAGCGATAAGCGCCCTAGGGCTGATTATCGACCCCGTAGATAGTGTCATAATTATAAATAGAAATGTAAAACACAAGCAATTAACAGCTTTTTGGCATTATTAGGTCAAATTTATATCATAATTCGTATACAAGTTTTGTGTAATATTCTTCAAAATATAAACGCGGGCAACATACTTAATTTTGCCCGGGCCAAGAGTCATCGTGCTGGTTGCCTTTAGAAAACGGCCCTCGGGCAAGCCCTCTAGACAGTTTTCATTGCAACCAGCACTCGACCCTTGGCGTGTGCAAAATTATCGGTAAGTATGTCTCGCCCTTGTTATATTACTTCGACACGAAGTGTACGAAGTATTGAAATTCCCTCATATCGAAAACCACTCTGAGTCAAATATCTCTAAAATTCGAGCCAACCGACTAATGAACCTACTATATCAAATCTCCGTCTCGGCGGTGCGGATCTTTTGGTGAAGAGCCCAGCCCACTAGATCAATCCCCCGTATTGGGGGGTGCCGAAACGTGCTGTGCGGGGAATCTATGTTCGTATGTGTACACGATTCCGGTCGCCAGGAACCTTCCTGAAGTCTTGAATCGTTTTCATGCGATAGGTCCTCCGAAAATGCAGGCAATATCAACTTTTGAGCTATGGTCGTCGGCGAAAAACTTTTTTTTTTTTTATAAATAACTGGTTCATAGCATTTCATTGTATTAGCGAAACGGAGTGATGCTGAGTATCGAAGTATTCTTGGAAAGCACGGAAGGGCGCTTTTCTTGGCTGGGGGGTACCGTATATTGACTATTGAAAATCGTACGACACTCATTAATGACCAATAGAAAAATTA
Organism: Agriotes lineatus; assembly: GCA_940337035.1. Classification (NCBI taxonomy): domain Eukaryota; kingdom Metazoa; phylum Arthropoda; class Insecta; order Coleoptera; family Elateridae; genus Agriotes; species Agriotes lineatus. Next base: position 38,247 of record CALNHX010003230.1, on the reverse strand, counting down.
GTTCACGAGCTGTAACCAAGACAGCAACAAAATTTCTTGAACATTTTTTGTAGGTAGACCAACCTAACTGTAAGGGTTTGTGTCGTTACGATTTTCTTACCGAATTTGCATTCAAGCATTAATTCATACCCGGAAATTACTTTTCGTGCATTCCAACAACGTCCTAATTGTCCCTTGAGTCCCGCTCGGGCAAATTAATACGACATTGTTGGAACGCACTCAAAAACATTTCCTGAAAGAATGAATCCTCTTATTATATGTGAAAATCTTCTATTATAATATTTTGCTATAATGATAAGTGGACCTATGTTAATTCCAAACAACTCTCCTGGACATATCACAAAATTATCTTTTAAATCAACTAGCTTAACGAATTCTTTTATAAAAAGTGCATGTCTATATTGAAGCAAGTACGATTTTTAGCTGTACCTGGAATGAAGAGATAATCGTAGTGCTTAGTTTTAAGCATTAAACTCGTTGAGCTCCGTATTGATAGAGACTCGTTCCCAACGCTGAAGTACCTCTACATGCACATGTCCTGAATTCAGTATGCAACTGCTATTTACTGAGCCAGTCGAGTAGAAAAGTATACGCTGTAACAACGAGCTAAATCTCCAGTTTGTCAGTTATCACGCCCCAACCTTCCCAAATTTACTTGGCGGTCTGCAAAGAAACGATATTGGTAAAGTTGTTGTAAGCTCTTAAGCCGGAGATAGAGCACCGGATTAGACGGAATTTGGCACCATCTGCAGCTACCGGACTTTTAGGTCGCAGGTGTAGGAAGGTTGATGGGCCGCAATTTGGGCAGAACGACCAGCGGGCTACTCAGGGGGCAATTAGCACATGCGACTAAACCGAGACCTTCAAAATGCGATCAAGATGACAACTACCCGGGAGCGTCAACGCGCCGAAAAGCGCCGCGCTTAAATAAATCCTCGTTGCAATTAACTCGGTATTAGGTGAGATATAGAGCCTACCACGTTAACTGGAATACGTGGATGAGAAAAACGTTTCGATATAATTCTGAAAGCAACTGAAGACTCAGAATACCCAGCAGCAAAGAATGGAATCCTTATTCATGGGAACCAGACGAGAATAATTTAGAATACGGTAGGTACACAATCGGCTGTTTATTATATGTTTCATAATGATTGGTCACATGAGAACACTCTAGTAATGACAGAATTTTGTAATGTAAATTTAAAAAACAATAGATTTAAGGGAATCAATTAAACACCATAACAAAATATAAAAGATACATGTTTTCAACATGCAATAAACACAAGTTACTCCTATTTCTCTTTATGTCCGACCATCAGTCCCGCAGAAATATTTTTCTAGTATTTTTACGATTGAGTAGAACGAATACGTACAAGTTGGTACTTGCGACTACAAAAATTACTGCTGACTACTTGTTACTATTTGTGTAATTAATACCCATATTGTAATTTAGAGTAATATCTACCCCGAATTTTTTTCTAGAAACTCAAAAATACAATAGCGTTCTAACTGTAATTAAGATTGTGCGTCTATGTTTTGATTTTTTTTTAAGTTAATTGCTTACTATTGCTTATGTATGTATGAATTATTATTATTATTATGTTAATTGATTATTATTACATTATATGATATACATTTACGCATTAATCATGTATTTGTATGTGAAATAAATGGTCTTTAACCGTTAAATAAATAAATAAAATAAAATAAAAAATAAAATATTTTTTCGACTACTAAATTGATACACGTTCTCTACCTGTAAGTTAATCAAGGTACCAATACGATCTTAGAGGAATTTGGTTCAGCTTCTGTGAAAAACTCATGCACCACAGTTTCACACTTCCGTCGCTTGCAAAAGTGGTGCGAGTAACTGGATTAGATAGACTGCTCAATGATTACATCAAAACTGATCTAGAAGAGGAATTGCTGCAGAAATTTATCCAACTAATAGAGTTACGTTTGTTAAACTATCTGTCACGGGAGAAACCCCATCTACAGCATGTAACATAAGCCTAAAAGGGGTCCAATAGCTTAGAGTGAGGATAGGTGTTTGACTGAAATAAAATTAGATTCGCTCGCCATAGTCAAAACGATAGATGTACATGTAAACTACCAGGAATAAATTCTTGTTATTTTTAAGAATTTGGACCTTACTACATTGATATATAAATAAAAATCATATAGTAAATTGCAGAATTCTATAAAGATAAAATTAATAAAAATACGTTTATCGGCTTAGCCTCATAGCTGCGACTGCAACAAAGAATTTAGCCTGCCTGTGACACGTCGCGATAAGAAATCCTAAAACTTTTCACAATAGCAATACCTACTTACACGCACATACAAGATTGGTGGCAATTCATGCATGCAGAAAATTCTTCGAGCTTAATGGTAGTCAAGTAACAGTTGCCAGGTGTGCATTGTGAAAGAGCAGCGTGCCGTTGTCCGTTTTTTTTTTTTTTTTTTTTTTTTTTTTTTGAAAAGAACTTCCTGCAAATGATATCCATAAGGAAACGTTTTCTAGCCCCCAGTGACTACCATCTATTTGGTACACTAAAAAACAACGTGGCGACAAACCTTTCACAGGTGATAATAATGTCGAACGTGAGAAGCGCATGTGGCTGAACATCAGCCCAAAGACTTCTATGTAGCAGGCATTGGGGCATTGATAAAACGATGGGATAAATTATTAATGTAGGTGGAGACTTTGTTAAAAAATGAAACTTGTTTTCGGCTAACTATTTCTCCTAGTATTTTTTTAACAGTCTTTTGTGACCTAATTGCTGAGTTTCCCTCGTATATTAATAGAGTATATGCAACTTTGTTTGGCGCAGCAAATTAATTGACAATAAAACGGGAATGCAGATGATGGGGCATCGGGATTGAGAGACTATTTGGTCCAAGAGAAACTGCTCAAAAATGGCGGTAAGATTGCCTTAAATTCTGTCTCAAACCTTTTAGACATGCGTTGGCTTGTCAAAAAAAGAAAGTAGACACCGGCGGTTGAGAGATTGACTACGAGCAATCTGCATTAATCTACACGCTGGTAACGAGTTGTCCCTGGGCTGCATCAGGAATACAGGTGAATATACAAGGTGTCGATATAAAAGGACATCGGCTGCACGATACGAGGGTTCTTTAAAGTATATCCCATGGAAAATCAATATGACAAGAGATGGAATGAAAATTTAAGACCGGTAGGCTGCTCTTTAAATACTTTTACACTGGACATTTTTTGTTTATTAAGAAACCTACTCCTTCATGACTTTAATTTTCGTCGTCTTGTAGTATGGCGTATTGTGGCCGTTTCTCTTTCTTCGGATTTCAGAGAGACTTATTATATCCCGTTTGATATTTGTTATTTCGGTCTGCAAATCGTAAAGTTTCCAGTCATGTAGCAGTTATCGGCAATTGTAAGTTGCTAGGGATATTATCACGAGTTGCATATATTACCATAGAACTATCCAACAACTACTAGCTTAAAATAATACAGGTATACGCCCATACTTTCACCTGTCAAGGCGAAGATGTAGAACTTTTATATAAAGACATAATTAGCACGAAATGCAAAAAAATGCTACTACGGTATTGTCATTGGGGATTTTAATGCTATACCCAGACAACAACAAGAGGAAGAGCAAGTATACACATTATCTGTAGGTACTAGTTACGGTGTGTACTTAGTACCTGCAGACAATCTGTATGTAGGAAAATATGGACCCGGAAAAAGAAACCAAAGAGGAAACATGTTATCAAGCTTGCTAGAATATCAAGGATTATATGCCATAAACACCTCTTACTAAAAGAAACGGAAGGGTGGACATGGATAAGCCCAGATAGCAAAATAAAAAAACAGTAAAGGGGTTTAAACAAAACTTCAATCGCGAGAATTTAATCAATTTGCTAATTAAAAAAATTTTAAAGTAAAACAAACTGTAGTCCACTGGTACGCGCACTCATCTCTTCGCCGTTAGAATAACTGGGCATGCTCAAAGCTGACGAGTTTCTGCTGTGTTATAAAGCAATTTGTAATGTTTACCCTGTATCTATTGGGTTTCATTTTCGCCAATGATAAAGCCCGAGGTATGTGTAAATTGTTACGTGTACACTGTAATTTTTAAAGGTTGAAAAAGGGTAGAAATCAAACTGGAGAGTATTTTTACTTGCCTCTGGAGGTAGATCACGTAATCAGAGGTATAACTTGACACCTCGAGGTATTTATTCGAGTCGTTCTACCTTGTTTGGTATTCATGGCATTTTATTCTACCTAAAAACTCCTGAAAGAGCGTAATAGTTTTACCTTAAAGGAATTGTATTTTGTGGTTTAAAGTAACTTAGGTGTTTTCCACCTAACCTCTTCCTACAAGGTACAAATTTTAATGGTTCGAGTTACAATAAACAACCTTTATAAATAATCTTTCTCCTTAAAACTAATTTTCCTTTAACTAGAACTAAATAATTTCCCTAATGGCGGATATATTTATATATAACTATTTATTATATGCTATTTTCCTCTTTAAGGTTAATTAAGAGATAAATGTATAAACCATGCACATTGCAACATGATTAGAAGCTTTAAAGGAGAATGTCTTGTCGAATTTTTAATTGTGTTTATAGTTTATACAACTCACGTGTAGAGAATGTTATTATTACAAATTTAATACCTCTAGAAGAGACTATATCGCCAGATAAAGGATTTGAAAATCTTTAAAAGTATTTTATTTAAATATACCATTTAAGGTATATATTTTTTACCTCGATTACTTCGGGTTCTAGGTAAACGTTTATACCTTGAAGAGCAAAATTGTATACTCCTTCATTTAGGTAAGTTAATACCAGTAAAGTAATAAAATATTCCGTTTGAGGTGGTGATTTCTAAGTCAGATGATATAATTTTTAAAGGTTGAAAAAGATAGAAAACAACCTTTATAAATAAGCTTCTACCTTAAAACTAATTTTACTTTAATTAGAACTAAATAATTTCCAGAAGAAGGATATTCGCAAAATAGATTTCGTAATTACTAAAAATTCATTTAAAATTCAAGTGCATTTGCCTGCCGATTTTCTAATCCTAACCGGTTTGGGAACACTGTTAAGACGCGCACTGCGAAATCTTAGTTCAAAACACATTATAAGAGGGCGCCACATAAGCTATTTTATTTTCTGATTTTTACCCAAAATATAGCAAAGTAAGGAAACCTAAATTTATTTTCTTAAAGAGAAGACATTATTCAATAAATTCCACTAGTTCGATTTATGATTTGTTCATGATTTTTGCCGTTATTGGCATCTAGAATTGTAAAATTATTGGTAATATATTAGATTCTAACATAATGGAATCTATTCACCTTGTAGTTCAGTACGTTCTTCTAAAATATAACACCATTATTGCAAGTAACTAATACAAAAACCAGAAGATAAGTTTTTTTAAACGGCCTCCGCCATGTTTGTTGAACGAATTTATGAGTAAAAGTTCAGCTATAATATCACAGATGGCGCATACAAGGTCAGTGTTCACTCATTCCTGAAATCGTTTCTTGCTGCGAAAATGCAGTGGCAATAACCAACCTTCATATGTCTAAGGGTCCAAGAGAGCGTCACAAATCAAAGGTTGACAGCGGGGGGTAAAGAGATTAAGATAAGCAGCAACCATACTCTCGAACAGCAAGTTCAGCAGGTACTTTTTCGTTACCACGCCAGAGAAATTTAACATAAAACAAGTAGCAGCAAAACATTCATTTTTCGACATGACCAAAACAATTTTTTTGCAATTACCTAAATACCTATTTTCTATCCATCTATTGATCATTTCCATTGATTAAAATTATTTCATACATACAGGGTGTTTTTAATAGTTATACAGATATTTTAAGAGGAGGTAGTTTCCTAGAAAGAGTAGTTTAATGTTTTAAGAATAAAGTTAGAGTCACTGCTCACTGAAGTTATTAAAAAAAATATATATATAATACTATAATAACAATGAATTAATTACTAATATAAGAAAATCACAAAAAGTGATAAAATAAATATTTTTTCTATTATCTAATTATTTAAATCGGAAAATTTTATCTCTAATTGACAAATTTCGTTTAATTCTTGAATGCAGAAATTCATTAGAACATGTAATTGGATAAAGAAAAATCTCCTCATTTAGACAACTGTAATAAAAGAACATTTACAGGATTTTTGTAACAGTAATTCATTAAAAGGGCTAGATTAAAGTTGCAAGAAGCAATTTAAATAGATAGTAATTAGAATTGAAAAATATTTCTTCTAATAAAACGCACTTTCCATAAAAAACGAAAATATTATGCAGACATACTACTTTTCGGTAAATAATAAAAAATTCAAAGGAGTAATTAATATTTTATATTATTTTTCCCAATTACAAATTTTTAAAGTGTCCACATAAAAAAATTTGAGCTTTAATATTAAGTCTTTGTACTTATGTGAAATTTTGAAAAATATTTTAAAAATTGAAAAATTCATTTTTAGCTAAAGTTAAAAAATAGGTGTTTTCTGGCCTTGATATTGTTCAGTTAGCTAAAAATAACACTAAAAAATCGCATTGAAGTCTTATCTTATTTGCGAAAAATAGCTCTTTTTGGATTTTGACAATTTCGAAAAATAGTCGCTGTAATCAGCTACTAGCAAATAGTCAGTGTAATTTTGATGCTATTGGTCGATTTGTAACTGTGGTCTCATTGTGTATGAATTAGTCAGCCTATTTCCACAGTTTATATTATTGTAGCGCGACGTTTCGGAAGCTAATTCTGCTTCCGTCATCAGGCGTAGTCTTGAGAAGGACTGATTTCGCACTTGGAGTTGGTTTTTAACTGCACAAGTACTTGACAAACTATGTTTATACGGAAAATTTTGAATGATATCGAACCTGAAACCTTTCCATTTGTAAGTCGGATGCCTTACCATTACCACTGAGTCCCCGAGGGATCTGATATATGTAGTTTAGAACTTATCTATATATATGCTTCCCTTTTTGATTGTGACTCGCGCTACAATAATATAAACTGTGGAAATAGGCCGACTAATTCATACACAGTACCTAGACCTTTTGTCGAATAAAAATAAACTTACAGCTAATAAAGTGAAATTGGTATTTAACAACAGTTTTAATACTACCGCATTTGAAATTGGCATGTGCAAGTTACAAGCTTTTGTCTTCAACAGGCCATTTCAGAAAACGTTTTATTTTTTTACTAACATTTTTATTTACTCTAAGTACATCCATATTCCGTTATTCATATAGTAGCTAAGTACGTTCAACTTCGGATCGGTCCTAAAACCCTCAGGCAATTCTATTCTTTGTCTGAGGTAAAACCCGAAACTACAGCCCCCACAGTCTCTAAACCTGCACATTTATTTTGCATAGCTAAATTCTTAGAATCGCCAACGATCGCCGCGCCAACTATAGTTTGGTAGTTAAAAATGGAATAATATTTGCTTTATTTGCTAGCACTACTAGCTCTGCCCTCTATGAAGGCCAGCTGCAGTCCATAGCGGAGTCTTGAATCAGAGATTTGTCCCCGCCACTAAAAGCACGCTCTTAAGCACATTTCTTGAAACTTGAATATTCCAAGATGACGTCAATAAGCATTCAGGTAATAAAAGGTACCTCAAACCGAGGGGTAGATCGGTTTAAATATTCTTTCTTAGCCCCACAAGTGCACAAGTTTCGTTGCAATTGCAGCAAAAACATCTCCAACATTTTTCGCTTTGTGTTTTGTGAGCAGTGTACACTTTGTTCAAGGTAAGTTTTTTAAATAGTGATAGGCTATGTATACATGTATAGGTATAACAAGTTAACCATTTATAGCAATAATTTTCTGATACAATTGTAAAGAATGTTCGAATGTCATGTTTGCCCATAGACATTTCTACATTTACAATTATTATTACAACACATGAAATTTTCTCATTCCCACTTGAAGAACTGTAATATAGTTTGTCAGATTAATCGTTATTTAAAAACGTATCAACGTGTGTCTTCATTAATTGTGCATTGTAAAAAAGATCACAAATCTATTATTAAAAGTTACAGAAAACGGATTCGTAATACAAATACAAAGACTAAGCAAAAGGATTCCGGTGAATTAAACCAATCTGTTGTAGATCAACATGTTAAAAATTTTGAAACTTTTTATCATACTTCGGGATAACACGCTTGATGTTGACGATGACAATTATAATTTTGCAAAAGAGAATTTAAATCAATTACTAATTTTTAGATTACAAACAGAACGAATTTCTTCTTCCAAAAGTTACTTCAAACAAAATGTTTTGTAGAGCTAAAGATTTATTTAAGATGCTGATTTCACATATTAAAAATACCATTTCACAAAAACGTAACCATTCAAATTAATAGGTATATTTTTTATAAATGACCGAAAGTCGAAAATTCTAGAATTGCTGCGAGAAAGCAAATACGAAACAAAAATAAGAAACGTAGATAAGGGGGTCGCACTTAAATGTTTTTGGTAAGAAAACATACCTATATTACTAACGATAGATATGGTATTTTATAATTAATATTTTTTTTATTTTTCAGACAATAAAAGCGACGCCTATTTAACTCTTCTGCCGTTACTGTTTAAAGAAGATCTTTTAGTGCTTATTAAAAACGTAAGTTCTAAATTAACTTTTCTCGAAAAAATATTGTTGTAATGTACATTTTTTCCAGCCTGGTATTGTGCCAACGGCAACTGAAGACACTGATTGGTTTGCTCCTACCAACTCGTACTATGTGTGCATGGACTACGCTAAAATTGCAGAGGTCCCTTTTTCACAGAGGCGGTGGAAGCAATAATAGCTGTAATACTTTTATGTAATGTTCAGTACCCTAAGCAAATAAAAAAACCACTAAGTTTTCTGGGCTCTAACATTTGCCAGTGTGAGCAAGCCTCTCCAAAAGTTCAAAGCCCAAATTACCCTAGTTTGTAATAAAAATCATGTAAATAATATTATAAAATAACTAATCTTAGATATGTTTAGTAAACTACCCTATCGGTATTTTAATCGAATTATCTACAAATTTAATGTATTCAACATTAATGTAAAATAATTAAATATGACGAGATTAATAAAAACGTTTTAAGTTACTTTTAGCTGTCTTTTTCAAATGTAAGTTTGTAACTCTAGTTCTTGACTAAAGTAATCCTTCATCTGTAATAAGGAATAGGTCAAGTATATTTCAATTAATTTGGACATTACTATTTCTAAATAAACGTGCCAACAACAATTGTGTGTGTTTTTAATAAAATTATATTTTTCACCCTAGAACGCGTATCAGGATAGCATTACTTCTGTCCGGCACTGTAGAATTCTCTACCGCAAGATAAGGAATTTAAAATCTTTCAAGGTATTCAAATACCATTTACGTATTGTGTTCTACCTTAATATTGGTAATTACTTTCTTTGCTAGGTAAATGTGTATACCTTAAAGAGTAAAATTATATACCCATTCACTAGCTAAGTTAATGCCCTTAAAGTAATAAAATATACCGTTTGAGGTATATTTTACTACCTTAATGTTAGTGATTATTTCCGGTGCTAGGTAAATGTTTATACCTTCAAGAGTAAAATTATATACCATTCATTTGCTAAGTTAATACCCTTAAGGTAATCAAATATACCGTTTGAGGTATTGTTTTCTACCTTGGACGTTGAGCACTACTTTCACTTCAGGATAGATACGTATACTTCTAGAGGTAGAATTTTTATGACCCCTTCATAAGGTATTCAAGTATACCTCTTAAAGTATTCTTTTCTACCATGAATTTAGTCACTAGTTTGGTTGCAGGGGTATACCGTTAAACCTTTTGAGGTCGAACGTTATATACCTCTTCATAAGGTAGATTATATCGTTTGGGGTAGAATAGTTTCATTATACCTTAGATTAACGTATTTCTAAAATACCTTAGGGTTCGATATAGGTAATACCTTTAAAGGTAGTATAGTCAACTTGTATGATTTACAGTTTATCTATTTCTCAGGTAAAGCAAAAGTAAACAAAGTGTTTCTTTTAAGGTTCTCACCCTGTATATATTTCTCCGAAACTTTTACCGGTTTTTATGAGAGAGGTAGACATATAGTATGCATGCAAAAACATTGTCGTTAAATGGGTCTTCTTCATAAATGTACTGTTTAAAGTTGAAAAACAAAACAAAGCATTCACCGCCAACTAAATTTTCAGCATATCAAGCAAGCCGTTGAAAGTAATACTGTCAAAGTTTAATTTGGTATAGTGAGGTTATTTTTCAAAACTGCCATATCAAGTGCTACATCGTTGGATTCTACACAAAAACAGCTTTCTAATGATGGTACTTTCGACCCCCATTTCAATTTTAAAAAAATAATCAAGTTGGCCGTGCTGTAGTCGTAACGATCGATAAAAAAATTGGAACCACGAATATTAGTAGAAAACCGTATGCTTTACTTCTATACCAAATTTCAGAGTTCTATCTATGGCCGTATTCAAATAATACCACCGTTTCCATACTTAATTTACGCACTGTATAGATGAGCACAAGGAATAGCAATAAAAACAGAAATCCTTAAACAATAGAGTCAAGCGTTTAGTAAATTGGCTGAGAGAATCTATAGAAATGGAAGAAAAAAAACGTTGCAACAAAAAAATCTAAGCAATGCTATAAACGAAGCAGCACTAAAAGTGACAAAAAAGAAACCTAAGAAAAATAATAAAAATAGGAGTGTACGGTATAATGACAGAGATTTTTGACATAAGAACAATCTTACTACCCAAACTAAAATACATGTTTAACATATGCCTTCAAAAGATAACGATACCAGAAGACTGGAAAAAAGCAATAACACAGAATTGAAGACCGATAAGGCTACTGTCGCAGTTGCACCAATTATTAACAAGGAATTGTCACTAGCAGAGTTACTAACAAGCTGGATGGTTATCAACCAGTGGAGCAGGTTTTATTTCGTAAGGCTTTGGTACAGGTGATCATCTCTTAACAGTGAGAATATTAATTGAGAAAAGCATCGAATGCAACCCTTTCCCTATATATGGCATTCGTTGACTATGAAAAACTGGGGCAATTATGAAAGCACTGGATTGCGCTCGCAGCTAATAAAAACATCTACAGCTAGAAGCGAAAGCAAAAATTAGAATATTCGAAAACACAAACACCAACTCAATTCCTATCAATAAGAGCATTCGACAAGGAGACACCATATCGCCCAAAACTTTTTACGATGACACTAGAAGGGAAATTGAAAAAAACTAAACTAATCAAATAAAGGAGTTTAACATAAATGCAGGAAGGCTCAACCATCTCCGATTAGCCGACGACATAGTTCTAATTACAGACAACATAGAGGATCTAGAGGATATGTTAACACAGTTAGAACAGGCGTCAAGCAGCATTGGACTGGAAATCAACCTAAACAAGACAAAGATAATGTGCTCACCAGAAACAATAATAACACTAAACGACACAAGGAATATAGTAAACGTACAATGCATCCACCTATGACAAGAAATTCAGTGGGTAAAAGAAAACAAAGACATAGAAGTAGAAAGAGAAGGCGGCTAGCTGGAGCTGCGTTTTGGCAAGCTGTCAAAGATCCTGTAAAATAGAAGATACCACAATATAGTATTAAAGACGCGAATATTCTACACAGACATTAACGCCAACGAAACAAATAGGCTAACAAACTTTAGGGGTTACACAAAAAGCTACGGGAGAGGGCTATGAGAACGCTATAATTAGTGTAACGCTGAAAGATAAAAAGAGGAATGTCTGCATAAAACAAAGGACTAATGTAACGGACGTTATAAAGGGAGTTACAGAGCTGAAATAGGATTTTACGGACCACGTAGCAAGAATAACGGAAAATAGATGATGCCAGAATTATACGATGGAGACTATAGGCTGGCAGAAGAACGAGAGAAAGACCAAACACACGCTGGTATGATAACATAAAAAGGGTGGCAGGGTTAAGATGGGTGGAAGCTGCACAAAACCGAAATACTGGGCTTAATACTGGGAGCAACAACGCTGAAAAGGTTAAAAAAAGGCTGCGCTTTCGGGTCTAGGAATGGTCGACAAAGGTTGTAATTTACCAAAATTTGCTCGGTAGGGGCTTCCGAAGCAACTAAATTCAAGGAAAAATAACGTTCATATACGTGCAAGTTCTCTGCTCGATGATCACTGGCTAAGTGATAATTTCAACTTCGTCTTCTTCGTGCACAAAAACAGTGGCCGTGTCAATTCTGAAACGGACCTAACACATCTAAGAAGTGTTTGTGAGGAAAGAACGATACTTCAGATATTGGAAATGAGCACTCATAAAAGGAAACGTAGACGAAGGCTAAAGTGCAGTGGGAGAAGACCAAACAGCGAATATCATCAATTGCTAGACGAAGAGTAAAGTGAAAAAGATAGCAAGAGACAGCCAAGAACGAAATCTGTTCTGGAGAATTCCCTTGCCATCCACGGGTAGCGGAGGGACAGATGATGTATGTTTGTGTGTTAATTAATACAAGTGACGTTGCCTTACGACTCTAGAGGTATACTCCCTAAGTAAAATTAAGGCAGAATCTGCTGGGACACTTCGTCCTTGTCGCTATAGAAAAGGTCGAGCGGGTTCTGGTACTGCCTGGAGCCAAATATGCTTCAATAATCGACTTCTTAACCCATAGTTACTTTATCTGAATATGTGCCGAATCTTCTTTTTCATTGTATTTCCTTCATCTATGCCTGAAGCCTGTTTATATCAACTCCAATTTTCTATAATGCTAATGCTGAACACTACCGGTTAATTAATTTTCTTATTCATCCGTAACCCGATTTAGTATGCCACTTTCTTTCACTTCGATCTGTTCTATTCTACTTGGCATTTAACTGTTTACTAACTTGAACCATGTCTCACATCTCTAGAAGTTTTGATTATACTGGTATTGTATCAGCTGTTGGTATGGTAACCAAAAGGAAGCAACACAAATAAAGCTTCTGAAGACAGAGAATTTTGTAAATGCGACTTTATAAATAACAGTGCCTCCTATTACGCTTGTGATGGCTACAGTCTACAACTGTTATTTTTATTTATTTAGAGAGGTGCATGAAAAATTACCAGAGCCGTTTCATCGTAATTTGTCATTCGATTTTCAAAATTCAAACATCAAATTAAATTATTTAAGGCCCGATATAACCTGATGGTAAACAATATTTTTTAATTCTAAATGCCTTTGAGCAACGACAGTAAACTTTTTTCTTCAAATAGCAACTATAACTTTTTATCTTTTTCAGACGGCACGGAGGTTTCTAAATACAATAATGTGATAATACCATATTTTGCTTCATTCGTACCTAAGAACAAATAAAAGTTACGACATTTTTTACATATGACGGTGGGATCAAATCACCCACGAACTGCAATCAAGTAGGTTGAGTACAACATGATGTTCAAAAATGAACTTCAGACCTGTAAAACTTCAACCTCTGAACATCTGCCAGATTACTTGATTGCAGTTCATAAGTGATTTGATGCCATTGCGATGTATAAAAAATGCCCTAACTTTTATACTACTTGTATAGTTTTTAAATTAGCTGATAATCCAAGCAAGAAAGTCTGTTTTTTGATAAATAACAAAAAAAACTAAAGATATAAGTTTTAAAATTTGGCAGAGATATTTATCTAACCCCCTACTGTTGAATCTGTAAAAGATCCTGAACAATTGGGGATGATATAAATAATAAACCACCTTCGTTTCGCCGACGATATAATGCTTGTATGTTAATAAATTAAATCACATCGCATAGCAAGTAGTAGACAAAGATCATATCAAAAGACGTTGAAAAGTTTACCCCCCAAAGATGTCAATCTGGAGACTGTTACGAATATGGCTACCTAGGTCGTCAAATAAAATTGAAAAAATATAATCAAGATGTATTAAGCTAGGCTAGAGTGCTTTCGTTAACCCCGACATCTCAATTTGTCTAAAGAGAAAGGGTTTACACTCTTGCATATTACTAGTATTAGTTATAGGCTAGAAACTATCGCAGCACTATTTAACAAAGAAAAGTGCAAAGAGGTTAAGACAGTGCCGGTTTTACATGGGTGCTATTGGCTGCTGTAGAACCGGGCGGTAAATTTTTCTTGGGGCGGCACGCAGAGGCGCGCTAGTGTAATAACTCTAGCGGTCACATACGATATTAGCGGTCACATACGATAGTTCTCTATTACATACTCAGACTCGCACTTAATAAAGTTGGCACGACAACGAAGTAGGCATATTATCATGTCCGGCTCATCTCCCCGGCGTCTGGTAGACCTAAGCAAGCCGCATAATAGTATATTACTAGCTGTAGCCCACGGCGTCTGCCGCATTTTAAAATTTAGGACGAATTTAATAACTGCTAGAAGACGAAGCACCACAAAACCAAACACGAGACAAGTCACACACAAAAGGTACACAGTTGTCAAATACAAGTGTGATGTCAACCGAAGCATCAAAGCCTCGATTTGTAAGAGGTGTGTTTAAACGGAGTCTGTGGGCGACTGTGGGGTCCCATTCAGCAAGGCAGTTATAAATCCTCATTATTAAATGAAATGTAATTGTGTCCGTAGTTTTAAAAAAACACAATCAATAGGCATAATAAGTAATTGTGTTGTTAGATAATGTTCCTATTAAAAGCAATGGGAAGTTTGTTTAGAAAAATCCGAAACTAGTAAACAGTTGAATTAAGCCTTGTACTTTTGCCGGTTTAACACGGCATGTAGAGTTTCATTATTTAAGACGTAAAAGTGATACTTTGTGACCGGACCGGACCGGACTGCGAGACTGGAAGCGTTTGACTGACGAGCGTAAGCGAGTCAGGCAAATACGGGCGAGGCATATAAAGTAACACAGGTTTCATGAACACGAAAACCCTCTGAGCACTTCAACAATCTGAGAATATATACGTCGCGATCTTTAACTACTGAAAGAATTTATAAGAAACTTGAAAAAGGAATTAACTCTGTAAAGGAATATTGGGTTAACGTATTAAAAATGATTGTTAGCGTTATAAATTGGCCCAGTACTTTCAATATCGACGAAACGAGTTTGGTCAATATGAAGCCAAAGGAATAGCTTTAACAAGCAACGAAAACTGCGTGGAACTACGAAGCACTAAAAGAAATAGGCAACCAAATACAGAAGTTATTTTAAGAGTAAGACCTAGAGAGAAAAATGGGAACATCTTCCAATTCTTGATAATCCAGATAATCTTCAGTTTGAAATTAATCGTAAATCCGAAGTGTACAAAAGATGTTTAATCTCCCAAAGATTTAGTGAAATTGTTACATGAAAATAAATTTATATATTCATGTGTGCCTTCGTATTTTTTTTTCTATAATGGTTAGGAATTGTAGTGGGTAGCGTTCATTTTCCACGCTGAAGCGGGTTAAAACCTTTCTTCGAAATTCAGTTGCGCAAGAAAAATTAAATTCTTTAGCCATATTATCCGCAAATTTAGACATTTTAAGAACCGTACTCACTAACTAGCTAATACAAACTTTTTCAAATTTAAAAGCAAAATGCGACTCTTGTAAAACTGAGTGAAACTCCTCTTCTGTATGTTATTACGAATGTGATTGTACACTTCTGTGCAATAAAATTAAGCACACAAGGTTTTGTTGCATTTATTAATAGCGTTCTTTTTTCAAAAGGTCTTAGTTTTGGTTTTTTAATAAAGGTTATTTTCAAGTTGAGATGTTTCATCATTTATTGAAACTGCTGCTAGGCAATTAAAATAGACCAGAATTATGCAAACTAGAATATTGTGAAAAATAGCCATAAGACGTGTGCACAGAAGTGTACTTACATGTGGTTATCTTAATTTCCAAAGTTCCTTCGTCGTGTCACGTCGTGTCACGGCGTGTCACGTCGTGTCACGGCGTGTCACGTCGTGTCACGGCGTGTCACGTCGTGAACGTGACTAATATTTGAAAATCGTGACGTGAACGTGAGTGAACGTGAGTGAAAATTTCCAAAGCGTGATTCACGTTTCACGTTAATTTCACGTTAAATATTTAGTAACGAATAAAAAACTGCAGGGTGCAGCAACTTTTAAATTCATTATATCACAAATTGTGCCAAATAAGTTACATTATGTGGCTTTATTTTTGGACCCTAATTATAAATCCTTAAAGTTCATACCTTCACATAAAAGAGAAGAGTAAAATGCAAATAAAACTATAGATGATAATGATGAAATACATAGCAAACGACTCAAAACTGGTACATCAGCATCAGATTCTAATCTTTCTACACTTAGAGATAGCTCTGACGATGACACATGTAATTAGAATGATGTCGAAACAAGAACTAAATTAGTATGTTAAATTAAAATTCGGAAATGTAGAACACATTTTAGGATTTTGGAAAAACAGTGTAAATACGCCACTGTTAAAAAAACTTGAGAAATTTTAAACATACCGGCAAGTTCCGCTACGAGCGAAAGAGTATTTTCTACAGCTGGGCGAATTTTAGAAGAGCGCAGAATTCGACTTAACGCTGAAAATGTTGGTTACATATTACTTTAAAATCAACATTTTAATGTGTAGACTCGGGGCTAACGCTGAAAATGTTAATTACGCTTTATTATTAAACCAAAAATGTATTGTATAGATGTGTAGATAAACCTATTTTTAGAAAAGTACCTAATGTTTTGTTTTGTATACTCTACTTAACACTGAAAATGTTGATTACGTTTTATTTTTAAACCAATTTATTGTGTACTTGTGTAGATAAACTTATTAATCTAATGAAAGTAGTTTTTTTTGTATACTCGCCTTAACGCTGAAAATGTACTTTCAAACCTATGAATTAAAAGTGTTGCCTAGCAACATATACTTTCTGTACTCATACCAATAAGGGAAACGTCAATTCCAATGACAGCTTTTAGTATTAAAAGTAATGTCTTTGAAGACAGCTGCAAGAAATATATTTGCGAGAAATCAGTATTTATCCCTTGTCGAAGTTATTGTAGTCAATTTTCATTTTTTTTATGTCAACTATTCTGATTGCAACATATCACGTAAATTATGTCAGGTGCAAAACATATTTTTAGTTCTCTTTAGCGTTTTTCATTGGTTTTAAATTTGAACATTCTGTTTGATCTGAATTTAAATTTTGAAATAAAAGCTGCGTGTCACGTCGTGAGTGGCGTGTCACGCCGTGAACGTGAGTGAACGTGAGCGTGAACGTGCGTGAACGTGACTGTTTAAAGCAAGCGTGAAACGTGCGTGACGTGAGCGAAAATTCACTCACGCGCCCATCTCTAGTCAGACATGTCAATGTATTGCAATATTGGGCACTGGATTTGTTGTTGTTTTATGTTGCCTATGTATTAATTTTGACTTTTTAGTTGATTTTAAAAACCAAAGTTAGTTTGTGTTTTTTATTAGTTTTAAACGTGAAATATTTATTTTTGTTTTATTTATATTTAATTTTTACGCAGTTCCTAGTATATTAGTGATATTAAGATATTGTAGAAAAGACAACTAGAAAGCCAATGTTTAAGAACGTTATTTTGTTGTTATTTCTGTTTTCTTACCGTATTGTTGTAAATAAAAACCAAATATTAGCTTTTTATTTTTTGGGTGTATTTTCTTATTTATTCTAGTTTTTTGTTGTTTTTGATTATTTTATTTTTCACTGATGTATACTGTAAAGATATTTATAATAAATAATTTCGGATTTTGGAACCCTTCTTTTTAAACATAATATAAAAATATAATTTCGGATAGGTAGTTTAAATTACTAATTTATAAAAATATAAGTAGGGGCGGCGGTTACGATTAGCACCGGGCGCTAAACTACCTTAAACCGGCACTGGGTTAAGAGTAACCCAAAGGCAGATTCAATGGGCAATGGTTAGTGTTACTATAAGACAAAGTAAGAAACGTCGTTTTTCGTCAAGAATCAAACGTAACAGACGTAGTACACCGGATTGCTAGCTTGAAATGGAATTAGGAGACACATGTTGCGGAAGGATGAAAACAAATAGTCAAGAAATGGAAAAGTAATGACGAACGTGCTAAAAAAGCATTTCAAAAGTCCACGCTATTATTTCGACAATAAGACCGCGTCCTTTTCTGGCTCATGTGCAAATTAATCTTGTTATGGTTTTGTACAGATACAATTTTAGTAAATATACTTTCCACTTTGGGCTTCTGTTCGTCATACCATGATACACAAGTTTTCTAAACGTCCACGATCTATTATATGCTCAACCGAAAATTATGGCTGGATTATTTCTGTCAATTTGTTTTTGCAAACGCCGATTTTAACGTATCAACTATTGATAATTTAAACACATTTCATAGTATGAGAGTATTAAATGTTAACCCCTACAATGTCTGCTATTGTTGGTGAAGATATACGAGCCCTAACAACTATAGTTCGGACGATTACAATTTTTGCATAAACGGCAGCATTATTATTATTTAATCCTCTTATTGCTTTGTTTAATGTTTAATTATACCTTTATTTTATGTTTAATAACTATTTCATTAACTATTCAAGCTGTACACTGTACAAAAAATATTATAATATACAAGGTGTTTCAAAAATGTCTGCCAAAATTTCTAGGACGTATAGTACATCAAAAAATAAGTGTAGTTTACTCTATAAAACTATTTCTGAAAATGCACTCCCAATGAGCTACAGCCCCTAGAAGAAGACTGTCAAAAATGGTTTTTTTTTGCATTTTCTTCAAAACTGTTACAGGTAACTTAACGAAATTTGGTACAGGGGCGTAGTTTTTTATGGGAAATATTACTAATTTGTTAGAATCTTCATATTTTATTCAGGGGCGTAACTTACAAGGGGGCTGGAATGGTTCAATTACCCTATCTTTTTTGTCCGTGGTTTTATCTAATACATTTATCAAAAATCTCAAAGCTTGATTTATCTTACATAAAAAGGCCATTTGTTGCTAATTTGTTTAAGTCATATCTAGGCCTACTCAAAAGATTTTCGAATGCATTTTGGACAAGCAATTTCAAAAGCTTGAAAAACACGTCAACATTCAACTGCAAATTACACTAAAACGGTCAACTTTAAAACATTTTAACAAGAATGCCTTTTTTATGTAAAATAAATCAAGCTTTGAGATTTTTGATAAATGTATTAGATAAAACCACGCACAAAAAAGATAGGGTAATTGAACCATTTCAGCCCCCTTGTAAGTTACGCCCCTGAATAAAATATGAAGATTCTAACAAATTAGTAATATTTCTCATAAAAAACTACGCCCCTGTACCAAATTTCGTTAAGTTACCTGTAACAGTTTTGAAGAAAATGCCAAAAAACCATTTTTGAGAGTCTTCTTCTAGGGGCTGTAGCTCATTGGGAGTGCATTTTCAGAAATAGTTTTATAGAGTAAACTACACTTATTTTTTGATGTACTATATGTCCTAGAAATTTTGGCAGACATTTTTGAAACACCTTGTACAAATAGTGTAAAATTTTTTGATAACTAATAGTTCGGACGGGTGCAAAGAATTACTGTATAATGAGGAGGCTTTGAAAAAAAAAGATACACCTGTTTATGTTTGTTACTGTCAAATGTACGAGCATTTATTTTTTAGTCCAAGAAGGTGGACATGACATAAAATTAAAACCCTATAGCGGTAAAACGGAGTTTCAGAGTTCGTATTGGGAAACAATATTAAATAGGCTTTTCAATTCGAACCTTCGTAGGTGTACTCCAATAAACCCTTAGGTACTTTCTTAGGTAGGTTTCCTGCGCAAGCAAAGCCGCGAGCAAAAGCTAGTGTATCATATTTTAACCGCATCAAATTGATCGACACACTTTTATGAAATAGTGTGAAAATAAACTTTCTATTTAAATGTGCGAACTGATAACGTATATCCATCTATGGCCATGGAATACTTCCTAATTTATGAATCCAACTACGTTTATACCCAAATGTCAAACTTTTGATTTGGAAGTATTCCATGGTCATACTAGCTGAAAATAATTTTTGATCATACTGAAAGGTAAAACGAGGTTAACAGTAATACATACATACTATACATATATTCGAATCATTAAGGGGTTTTGGAAGGTAATGCCTAATTAAAATAAAATCTTTTTTGAGATTTTCAATTTATTCATTATTATATTCTTAGAAACCCAATTACAGGTTTTCATTGTAGTTAACGGTTTGTTTTTGTTTAAGAACTGGAAGAATGAGTGTTTGTACATGATCGAATGAACGATTATCGAATATTACGACGATAAATATTGGTTTTAGTATTTTATTTCCTACTTTATAGCTAATATATCTAGCCCATGTACTATAGCTAATTAGGATGGCGACCGCAGTGGCCAAATCTAAGCATCAATTTGTCATGTCCATTAAGCAATGATATACGTGATAGCATTACGTGTATCAAATCCAAGTACTAGTCGTTAGTGAAAAAAAGCGACATAGGGGCTCGGTAATGACAGCAGACACAAAGGGTACACAGGATTTGTAGAGTAAATAACGCTGTAGTGAATAGATGAAAACGTTGCTCCCGTGTCGCGCTTGCTTAATTGTTGCGAACTCTTTTAAAATATGATCTTTCGGTTTTGCAAATTTTGATAAGTAAGAATATCAGTTAATTTGATTATTTTAAAAATGCTAATTATTTTATACTTTGACATAGGGGGCTTGTGCGATAAAAGGCGACGAAATTGTTCTATTATCCTAAAGTATGTGCTTTGGCTTTGATTGAAGGTTTACTCATTTAGTAGCAAATAGTTTGAAGACTTTGAAGATGTCTTAATTAATAACACAATTATTCTATGTAAGAGTCTAGACAAGGCCTCAGGTTAATTAAACTCGTCGAAAATATAGTCATACTATACGCCATTAACAGTTTATGCACTTGTGTCACACAGTTCAACATTTTTGTTCTTTTTCGGTGTAACTAGATTTTATAAAGTGTTTTATATAAACATTGAAATCGTCATTCTTAATGTAACTGTAGCTCGTGGAATCTGTTATTCAGAATTGATGAATTAGATACAACTCACAAAGTTAGTAATACACACACTGGTGCATATTCACGCAAAGATTTTCTGCAACCGCATCAGGAATATATTCAGTACCTAATCAACGATTTCCGAGTTTGGGCTGTGTTATTATTGAACTCAACGTTTCGGCCACTTTCGTAAGGGTCTTCATCAAGATTAAAATCAAAAGAGCATGACAACTCAACGTATAAACCACTCAGAGATGAAACAATTGGAAGAAGAAAGGCGAGAATCTAGAAGCAAGTGTCATAGCGGTTGAGTGACGGTAGGATGGGCTTAAAAATTAGGCTTTCCCCATAAAAGGATGGGGAAAGTCTTCGTCCCGGCTGAGGTTATTAAGGTGTTTGTAAATCTCAATGGGTTCGCGAATCTTTCTGCTAACGAGGAATGGGGATTTGCAGATAATGGAAGTTTCATAAAAATTATATTATGGTCGGTATCGCGATAGTATTCGGCGATGGCTGACGATGAAACAATACCCGACTTGTGACAGTGCTGGTGTTTAAAGATGCGGGTTTTTACTGAACGTCCTGTTTCACCAATATATACAGCATTACAAAAGCAAAATACGCTATAAACACCTTTAGATGTCATAGTGTGAAGGTGAAGGAAGAACCTGTGAAATTTTACTCGGAGACATGAATATTGTTTCAATGCTCTGTTTTCGAAGAATGAATATATTCATATCATCGAGCATACTTACTTTTGTGCTCTATTTATTATTAGGTTGCTACTCAAGCAATGGGTTTGATAGCATTCCTAATTTTACCTGAACGATGTTTGTTTGAATTTATTACTGACCCTTTACTGATAAAGCTAAACATTTAAGAGTTTTTATAATTCATATAAATACATTATATAGCTCAGGCTTAACAGATATTAACCTGAAAATAAATGTATTTCTGACTTTTGGCATAAATGCGTTTTAATACTATAGGGGCCATCCAGGCCTTGGCAGTAGTTAAAAGACGTATTTTGTTCTGGTAAAGTACCTTTTCTGTTTTAAACACGGCAAAACATCAATAAGAAGAGTTGTTCAGTCGAAAATTACGGCGTATTGCAAAATTTAAAAAATATCGAATAACTTTTATGTGTTTATTAGTGGAAACTTTATGTGCTTCATTTCATACACACTGTTTCATAAAAGTAGGCCAACATTTCTGAAATGTTTAAGCTGACTGTAATTCTACATTCCACAAAAGTTTTTTCAATAAAAATTTTCTGTATTTATTCTTTATTCTGATCTTTCTAATAAACATGCGTATTTATTTCTGCTTACTGCTCCGGCACTCTAGAGACGACGACTTTTCAAGGGTAGAAACATATATATGTATATATATATATATATATATATATATATATATATATATATATATATATTCATACGTGTTAAGTTGTCACTTCCAGAACAGATATACCGAAAACGTTGTCACTTCATATATAACGTTATGACTTGCGCTTACGGAAGTCACAACGAAAAGACTTCAAATTTGGTTAATTGAACACAGATGGCTCCACCTAGCAGATGGTAAATTTTTCTTTTGGAAGTGATTTAACCCTTCTGTATCCTTAGCGAGACCTTTTAGTTCAACCATATATCGCAGGCGCTGAAGTCGCCTTAAGCGCGTATTTACAGAGATACTGTTGCCACGAAGGCACTTCCGAATACTGTACTAAACTTTGTTACTTTCAATTCGTGGCAACAGCGCTCAAATTCTAGGTCCAAGGTCGTGCACTCCAGGTAGATAATCGGGTCGAGTGTGGCGTCTGACGAAATGAATGTGACTGTAACCTAAACAAACATTTTATACTTCTGACAATGGTGTGATGCGATTTCATTCGCTGTCGTATGTAGTACATTTTCATTTTTCAATGATACAAGTTTGAATTATGATTACAGTTTTCACTTTTGAACATACAGAGCAATAAATTTTATAGGAGTTAATTGTGAAATTGTACTTAAAATCTCCATTCCAACTAGAAACCTAACTCGTATATTTTAACTTTTCAAAGTATCAAATGAATTATTGCTAACAGTTTGCAAATAGAGCAAGTAAGAATATTTATTCACTTCAAATATTTGTAATTTTTTTCTACAATAAATTGACGCCTCGGAGTTTTTCAAGTTTGAAAATGGTTTTCTACTGTGTAGATTCTCTTTAGAATGTTGTCGCCTTTTTTGTAGTAAATTTGTAAGATGTTAGCAACGGTTTTACGATAACAACAAAAATAAATGTAAGAAGCCTAGAAAACGAGAATCATATAATTGTGATTATTTTTTATAGATTTAAATAAATGCGAAACTATTTGAACTTGTAAGCTATTTTCTGCCGTCTTATCATCGTGTTGCAGCGGGCGCTTAAGTATAAACAAATAATAAAAATTGCCGTATTAGTAATCCGTTATATTAAATGTAAGAGAAATAATTGATAAAGCCCACGCTGAATTGTTCAGATTTGTATAATACGAGTATTATGGTGTCCTGAACATTCTGTAACAACAAATTCTCTTTTTTTGCATGTAATGGATTTATAATAAATAACCGAAAAACAGGATTCTGTATTCCCAAATAAGATTAAAATTGCCATAAATAATTAGCAAAAGTGCTTGTTAAAATTTTTAAATGCGCTCTGTAGTTATCTCAGTTTACGTAATGAACTCAATATGAATTTATAAACATTAAGAGCAATGAAGTCATCTGCTGAATGCAGTATTTTTCTGAAGGTTGCTGGCGGGTTGCTTGGCCAGTTTAAGAAAGTTTCCAAAAATTGGTGTTTGACCGCCGGCGCCGGCGCGTGTAGCGGCTGACGATTTTTTTCTAAGTCGCGTATAAGTATACTCGTATTATGTTATTAGGAGCAAAAGTTATACTTTATGTGGCGTGGCTGGACGGTTAAGTACAGCCGAGCCACATAAAGATACTTTTGGTCTTCCTCTGAAATATTAACAGCTAAAGATGCATTTTGAAATAAGCTATTTACCAATATTTTTTAAAACATCAACTTTTTAAATCGAAGATTATTATGTATTGTTATTAAACATCCCAATTAAAAAAACTGACAGTTTCATCAAACTTACCTACAATTTTAGTTTTCAAAACAAGGCACCAAAAACTAAAGTTTTGAAAACTAAAATTTTAGGTAAGTGATGAAACTGTCAGTTTTACTTCCTTTTACTATAAAGGAAGTATTGGATTCACCCCAAAAATTCGAAATTGAGTTTTCAACCGATCTTCACGTTTTAGAGTCCCCTGAACCCAAAAAACATATTGTTTTTTCATTAGTTTGTGTGTCTGTGTGTGTGTCTGTCTGTCTGTGAACAGAATATCTCAAAAACTAAAAGAGGTGTGACGTTGAAACTTCATATATAAGTTTTGTGTACTATGTAGATGTGAGAGCAACCTTTTGAAGAAAATCGCATAACCGGAAGTAGGTGTTTACTCTTGTGATTTTTCAGTTTTTTGCGATTTTTTCAAAAACGGCTCTAACGATTTTTTTTAAACTTCACATTATTATTACACTTTAAATGTATATTGATATGAGATAGGTGATTTTCTATTTGAATACTTCTAAAATAGGTTTTTTTGTTTCTTCTATTTTTTTTTAACTACCGTTTTAAATAGAACACCCGGTATATTATTACATTTTTGAATTTAGCTTAAAATTATAGAAAAAATTTGTCTCTTCAACTAACGCTCTATTTTGTACCGTTTTGGCAGAATTTGTAATTTTCGAAAATTTTTGACAAATGCTTACAAATTTAAAATCAAATTTTTGGCTAATTATAAGTAAAGCTGATATTATATGGCAAATGCATATTTTGTATAATTCATATGCCGGTGAAGCTTTCTGCATATGTATACTAATTATGTGAAAACAAATCGTTTAAGCCAAGTTTCATTTTGCATATTTTGCATATTTATACGTTTTTGAGCATATTTTATGGATTTTGCATATTTGGTTATATTTAGCAATAATGTGTAATGTATGAAAAACTTTTTGAGATTTTTTTGTAAAATTTACTATTTTATTAAATTTATTAATAAAATTTTTATGTGTCTTGAGATATATATTTTCACATTCTGCCGCTGGACTACAGTGTGCATATCGAAATGAGCAGAGGAAAGGGGAAGTCCCTGTGAAAATCTTTGACTATATAAACATAGACTGCCAGCAACCCCCACTTTCCCATTTCAAGAGTGATGGGTGAATAACAGTCTGGTGGGGTTAGGGGAAATCTCATTTTTATGTTGCCTACAACGTGAAGTTGGTGTTGGCAGTCCATGTTTATATACTCAAACGTTAAAATGAATGACGTTTCTGAATAAAAATTAGAAAAATAAATATACTCATACAAAATAATTGAAATTTTTACATTATTTAGAATACTCCTACTTATTTTTTAAAAAATTAGAGCATATTTGTGCATATATTATAACTTTGGGTGCATATACTCAACAAAATGTATGCATATATATGCGCATATTGTCGTACATTTGAGTGCATATAATTATCAGCTTTAATTATAAGATCACTGTAAAAGGAAGTTGTGTGCGTGTATCACACCAGATTTTTTTGAATTGGGATAATTAATAACAATAATAATCTTCGATTCAAACGTTGAATTTTTAATAAATATTGGTAAATAGCTTACTGCAAAGTGCATCTTCAGCTGTTAATATTTCAGAGGAATGATTGTAAAGATTTTTTTTGTTATTTTCCCGTACTCCGCTGGTAGCTCTCAACAACCCCTCCAGAGGAAATGCGCCATTTTTGAATCACCCTGTATATTTGCAACCGTTGACTCTTTAGGTTTGGATCATGTTATGCAAAATTAGTTTAGAATCTCAACAAAAATTCAAAAATATACAGAATGCTTCATTAAAAAAGAAAACTATCCCAACGCTGCAAACATTTCTGACGCACTGTGTATATTTAAAAATATTGTGCTAAAATGCATCCTAGTGTACAGTTTAGACGCCGATTTACAGAAACTTTTTATCTTGTATGGTATAGGCGCTTAAGAAGACCGTCACACTCTTGGACCAACCTGTATAATCTTACCAAACTCAATCGAGATGACATATGACTAACAATACAATAAATTAGGAACTTTATGTAATTATTAACAACTTGAATTATTTTTTAATTGCATATTACCATACCTACATTAATTTAAAAAATACCTACATTTTTACATGAAAATAATATCTGTTGTTATGATACGACTACCCTATTTGTTATAGTGGTTAAATAATAATAAAAATATGATAAATTTGGAAGATTAGTACAATCAAATGTTGAGGGTTTTTAAATAAGATGGGTGTTAATTATAAAAATGAACGATGAATATTAAAATTGAGACAATTATTAATGTAATTTGATAAATAAAACAGAAATTGAATATTTAATTTTGATGGGTGAGTTCAACCATGATAAAAAGTGTAAATCAAGGTTATTTTGACAAGTATGCTTGCTTTAATATTAAGGAATTGTAGCAGGTAAATAATTGGGACATTTTATATTTTTAAGAAGGCAGGAATAATAGTAACTACCAGAGATTAACGTTTGTTAAAACAGTGATAATAACAAATTTATAAATAATGTATACAGAATTTTGAAGAACCTCATTTTTATAATAAAAAGTTGGAAATTATGCCTTATTTAGTATGATTGTTGGTGAAATACAAATAAAGGGGCTATTAACAAATATACGTGATAAAAATATGAAAAGGTAATATTGAATTTAGTGGAACCATACAATCGGTGAAGAGATTGTGCAATACCGTTAATTGAATGCAAATAACAAGAATACTACAATAATTGAATGGATTTGGATTTATTGATACATGTAAGATATAATTGATATTCATTACTGAAGTTAGTAATTACATAGAAGACAAGTCAATCGTTTAGAAGTAAGTTATAAGAGATAGCTGCTTGATTTGGACAGTTTCTATGGGTGTTGTTGGATACAAAGTACTAGCTGAGGAATAAAGAAGATTAGTTTGGGATCGTCTATAATACTGAAACTTACCAGGAGTCTGTTGGCGTAGCGGTGACGTTGATGAAAGGAGCAGGACCGGATTCTACGGACAGTTGGGGTTTTGACAGGTTGGATGTGGTTTGAAGGATTACGGAGCGTCGTGGCTTTGACTATTGGAGAAATGAGCTGTGGGCGTTGCAGACTGTAAACATCAGGAGCTCTGGACATTGGAAGCTGTAATATTTGGAAACTTGGAGTGAAAACTTGAGAAGTGTTCAGGTTTGTTTTTGAATTATTCATAAAAACGCAGTTTGAATAACGAACAATAAAAGAAAGAATGAAATAAACATAATACAGTACTTACTTTAGTGAATTGATTAATGGATATGTCAGTATAAACTATAATTGTCAATTCTTGGTTAAATTGAATTTGAAGGTCAAGCTGACAGTTGCTGTCATTTAGCAATCATAAAAGCATAAAATTTTGATTTAAATTAATAGATAACTGGATTGGCGAACCAACCCTGATTGTTTCAATTGCAATATTTAGTTTTAAAGCATTAAGTAAATTGATATATAATTTAAAAGTTTAAAATTGTTAACGGAGATAATTATATCAAATTAATTTAAGAAAAGCTTGATTTTTATGTAGTATGAATAAAAATCATATTATCGTAATATATAATTTAATGAATAATATACGTTTCGCTAATACTATTAGCTTCTTCAGTATTTAGGTTACAATTATAATGATATGAAAATTGCCATGCTGAAATAAGAGAAACCCACATTTAGATAAGTGAACACATAAAATTAAAGTTTACTTGTGTACTTGTATTATGGAAGTTAGATAAGATTATATTACGACAAATTATAGTTACAAAACATTTTAAAAAGACGATACTGGGAAATTAACATTTTCAACAATTTAAAATTTATTAAACGAAACATTACATACTGATGCAAGCACGTACATATGAGAATGCAAGGCTGTTCCTTATTTGTTATCAGTAATGCGCAGAGTGTAAAATTTGAAATTGTTATTTGACATATACAGGGTCGTATTTATTTAAAAATTATGAAATTTTACAAAGTAAAGCCAAGTTTGAATATAGCTTTATTTTAATGATAATAGCAGAATATAAATGATGAGAAAAATAATTCGATTGTATAATATGATATTAATTAAATAGGTTGTGATAAATAGAGCTTAGGTTTTCAATATCAGTTTTATAATTTATAGCCGTAGGACTTCGTTGTATTTCAAATATTTCCAAATCTAACCGTTTCTTTCAATTACTTTCTTTATGTGAGACTTTTGGTGTATTAAAATTAAATTTGTGGTGATTTTTTGTGGCGTGATCAGTTAAAGCAGTTTTTTTGTTTGAGGGGGGTACATTATTGATTTTTATTGAATATTTATGGATTGGCCTGGCAACTCAGTCGGCCAGTGGCGCTCTCCCCGGTAGGAGGGGCAGACTTAAGTGGGAGAGCAGGAGAGAGAGAGAGAGAGGGACAAACAACTATATTTACAAAGGGTTTTTATTTTGCTAACATATATACACAAGGATGGTTAATTGATCGATGACGCCTCGAAGGCTCTGGTGGAGCTCTCCCTTTAGCGGGAAGGGACGCAGAGCCGGACGTAGTCCCGGATGTAAGTGCGCATGTCCGGCCAAAAGAAGTGCTGTGTGATTGCTGTGATTGCTCTTGCGGTCTCGGCTATCCCGGGATGACCCGCTAGGGCATGGTCATGGTAGTCGTATACCACCTCGGCGCGGGCTTCGGCGGGTACTACCAATCGGGGTCCCGCGAGGGTTTGTCGGTATAGGTAGCCGTCGCTGACGTCGTATTGCTCTTGCACTTCCCCCAGGGCTGGCGTGGGATGGGGGCTGGCATAGCTCTCATGCCACTGGTTGAACAGGGTCTGCGTGGCGGGGTCGGTGAGCTGCTGTTGATGGATCCGGGCGGTGAGCTTGGGTATTTGGCGTTGACTCGCCCTGACCTCCCTCCGTTTCCCGACGTCTCGGCGCGGGACGGTTCAGTCCGGGTGATTGGTGGGTTGGCGGCAGCTTGTGCGGGAGGGTATTAGAGCGCGCTGGCTCCGGTTGGCGGCGCTAGGGGCAATCCCTAATGAAATGGTAGCCCAGGCAGAAATAACAACGGCTAAGTGCGGGATTTGGGTTTTTTCGGGGGCGGACTTCCCTGGCTGGAGGTGGGGCTTGATCTTCCAGATCTTTTTCAATGGCGGGGACTTTGTCGAGAAGTTCATCCATGTTCATGGGCGGGGCAAGCGTCAGGTATGGCCGGATGGCCGGTTTGAGCAGCTTCACCATGATGGTCACCAAGGACTGCATCGGCTGCTGAACTTCCAGGCGTCGCACCAATTGAATTTTTCGTAAGAGAAAAATCTTGGCGTTGTCACGGGCTCCTTGCTTCTGACCATACAGTTGGGTAATCAGAACAGCGCGGATTTCCGAGCTGTCGAATTTCTTCCTAAAACGTTCCTCGAACTCTGTCCAGGCTAATGGTAACGATGCATAGGGCCGCCACCATTGACTTGCTTTGCTCTGTAGGGCGCCTGTTGCTACCTTGAGTATCTCTCCGTTGGAGCAGCCTCCCTGCGCTTGGTATCGGATACCGTTATCCAGGAACTCTTGGGGATCGTCCAAATCTTCTCCCTTGAAAACGGGGACTGCGTCTACCTTTTTGGGCGTTGCTATGGTCGCCAGGAGAGTTGGAAATTGTTCAGCAGAAAAGGTCACCGTGCTTGAACCGGTTGGCGTTTCCTGAGGGTGTGTTGGGCGCCACTGGGCATTGTCGATACCCAGAAATGGTGAGGGCTGAGCCGCTGTTGTTCCCAGATCCGCAGAGTAGTGCGTTCCAGGGGGTAGTGGTTCTATGCTAGCCGGGCGTCGTGCCGGGCTCTCGTTCGGGGGCGGCGTCCATGGCCACATTGGAATAAAAACGCGGCGCTTACCTCGGAGCTGTGCAGGCTTCCACTCGCCTGTGCTGCTTGCGCCTGCTCCTCTCATTTCTCTAGGGTTTCTCCCATGTTTCTCTTGCTCTTGAACTTGACCATTGTTGGCTGCGTGTTTTCCTTTTGGTATTCACCACAAAACTGGCCCCACGTTGGCGGGAGTCAATTAATAGGACTCAATCCCGTGGCCTTGTTGGAGGGCGGGCGAGGGTTAACTCCTGCTAATGGCGACTGTTGTTGATATTGCCCTGGCAACTCAATGGCACTCTCCCCGGTAGGCGGGGCAGACCTATGTGCGAAAGCAAGAGAGAGAGAGAGAGGGACAAACAACCATAGTTACAAAGGTTTTTATTGTTCTAACATATATACACAAAGATGGTTAATTAGTCGATGACGCCTCGAAGGCTCTGGTGGCGTGGGGTCTTCGTAGATTGTCCCGGAGCTCTCCTTTTAGCGGGGGGGGGGGGGTGAAAGCCGGGGGCGACGGACGTGGCGCTGGAGGCGGCGCTGGGGGCTCGGTGTTTGGCCTCGCTGGCTCGTTGTGCCGGATAGTTGGGGTTGGGGCGCCTGGGCGGTGGCTGGACGGGATGCGCGCCGGAGTCGCGGGTAGCTCTTGCGGTAGTGGGGTGTAACCCGGACCACGCTCCGGACCGGCAGGGCTACTGTGGGGAGTTGGGGGCGGCGTTTATTGGTGCCCGTTTAGTTTTCCCTTTGAAACTGCATATTTCGCTGTTTGCGGCAAGTTCCGAGAAGCTTTTAATGCTTTATGAGTTTGTTGTGTCGTCAATCGGTGTACTTTTGGGACGCTTGTTTTTCCTGCTGCGGGCGACGGATTTGTCCGCATTCCTCCATACACGCGAGGCTTATGCTCTCGCGTTTCCTTATAGCAAGACAACAGCACCTAAATGCGTGTAATCGGAACTCCTTTAATTGTTGCGGCGCGGCGGCTTGAATTCGCGGGCAGATTTACTGCCGGCGCATTTCTTTTGTCGAACTGTCGTCTTTATTTTGACGTATTTATGAGGGTTCCGGACTAGGCGGGGTCGTTGGAGCCTCGTAATCTTTTCAACGCGGCTTCTGTTCTGCATCTTGCAAAACTGCTTCCTTTTGGTTGGCGATGTATTAATTAATGTTGTGTTTTGATCCTGATTGAGCGACGAGGGCGTAACATAAATACATCTGATAATGGAGGCCCTTGCGTGTCTCCAGATCATATCATTCTATTTCTTTCGCTTCACACCATGATTTTACTTTTCTTTCCAAGGTTTTTGTTAACGCCTTTTCCGATATCTCTCTAGTTCTGCCTCTGAGAAACATTTGTGTCAGAAATAAGGAAATTTTTTGTCTAGTATGTCTAGGCTAGCCCAGGCATAATAGGTCTTCAGTTTTGGCACAAATGTTCCTTAGTGGGGTTACAGCGTCGTAGTTTTTTTGGAGCAAGAAATTACAAGAGCCCAGTAATATAATGCAAATTTTAAACGGAAACACCAAAATAATATAGCGTTGATTCTTGGCACAAATTTTTTTTTTTGATATATCCATAACCCTTTAAAAGTTGCCTCCTTTGGAGTGCCGGCGTCGTAACTTTTTGGGACAAGAAGGGGCCAAGAGCCGAGTAATGCATAGTCAATTTTAAAGGAAACCTGTCGCAAATAATGTAGTACTGATATGTTTCTTTGTACACTAGAAAAAAGGCCATAAAAGGCCAAGAGCCCAGTAATGCGAAAAAAAAATAGAAATAAACCTCAAGCAAATAATTTACGGCAGATTCTTGCTCTTTAGTTGCTTAAAAAATACGATGTCAACACCAACACCCCAGGGGCAGGGCTTTCTATGGGTTGCTCCTAGAGTACATTTTTGCAAAAATCAGTACTGCATTATTTGAGTCAAATTTCCTTTAAAATTAGCCTAACATTGCAGGGCTCTTGGTCCTTTTTCGGGTATCTTTACAGGATTGCTTCGAGAGTACCACCAAAAAGTTTGGTCAAAAATCAGTATTCAATTGTTTTTTCAGTTTTTCTTTAAACTTTCTTAAGCAGTACTGGGCTCTTGGCCCTTTCTTGTCTCAAAAAACTAGGGCGACGGCACTTCAGAGGCCTTTAAAATGATGCTTCTATGGTACAGCAAAATATTTCTGCCAAAAATAAGTACTATACAGTATGTCCCCGGATTGGTTTACAAAGAGGGAAAAGAGTTTATTTTTGACTTCTCAAAAAAAAAATTTTTTGTAAAAAACCCTGTCTGTTCTCGAACTAAAAATGCACTTGCCAACATTTAAATATATCCTTTCCTATACGGGGGGGGGGGGGGGTTCAAAAATATGAAAATGGCTCAAGAATAAAGCACCCTTATTTTTTAAAATAGACAAAAATGTTATTTGAAAGAGTTGCTTAGAATTAAAAGTAGGTGTCAAATATAGTCACAGCCACCTGCTCTAAAAAACAATTTTCACTGGTTTTTCTTATTCTTCCACTACCCT
This sequence comes from Agriotes lineatus, assembly GCA_940337035.1. NCBI lineage: Eukaryota > Metazoa > Arthropoda > Insecta > Coleoptera > Elateridae > Agriotes > Agriotes lineatus. The sequence goes on along the minus strand of CALNHX010003230.1, from coordinate 5,738 downwards.
GCGAATTACCAAATGCGATACTTCAAAGTTAATTTATTGACGGATACGATAAGAGTGTATTGTCGAATTTCAGTTTCGTTCACTTAAGCTGAAATGTATGTGACCCGAGGTTGATGTTAAAAATTTCATATTTGTGTCAACGAAAAACAGGTATTTAAAAAAAATTAATAATACGCGATTCAAACGTCAATTTCAATTCAAAACAATTATAATTTTTAATAGAAATGTTAAAACCAATACTTCCAATTAACATTATTGTATATTTTGAAAAATAAAGATACTTTATTATTCAGCCATTTTCCTATTTTCGAACCTCCCCCGTATACGAAAAATGATATTTAAATTTTGGCAAGCGCATTTTTAGTTTGAGAACCAGCAGGATTTTATATAAAGAGTGATTTTTTTTTGAGGTCAAAAATAAACTTTTTTTCCCTCTTTGTTATCCAATCCGGGGACATACCGTATAATGGTTTTTGGTATTGTCTTTAAAATGTTCTTTCTATTACTCGACCCTTCGCCCTTTCTTGCTCGAAAAAACTATGACGCCGGTAACCCAGAAGTAGGAACTTTTGAAAAGTTGCTTCTAGGGTACTAAGAACATTTGAGCCAAAATTAGAACGATTTTGTTTTTAAGTTTGCGTTAGAATTTGCTTGATATGCTCGGGCTAAAACGTCATTTCACATAGTTTTTTAAACTATATCTTCGAGTGCACACCCTGTATTGGAATTTATGATTCCTAATTCCTGACTACATTTAATAATTTGTTTAATATTAGTCGATTATTTGGGCACCTCCTACCAAGCAAATTCCATGCTGCATCGTAATTTGCTTCTGTAATTGCTAAATATTCTATTATTTTACTTGGCCCTTCCTTGGGGTGTGCTTTTAAATAATGCATTTTGTTAGGTCGTCTAACTGATCGTTACCATGAACCAGCTTCCTGTATAAGATTCGTGATACAATCTTCATAATTTCTATCAAACGTGGGCAGCTTTATCTAAGGCAGATTTGTAGAATATTTACTCCATGGCCGTTTATAGGCTCAATAATTTTGAATTTTTCTCTTGTAGCTTTGCATACTTTGTATATTTTACGTATGCTTGAGTGAATTGGTCTTAACTGATGACGATCTCTTCTACCAGCTCTGTGATACCATCCCTATAGGTTCTTGATCTTTTCTCGAAGATAGACAAATGCTTGCCGCTCTTCATTTTTAATTACTACTATGACTTTGACCATGGCGGCCTATAGATTTTCCATCCAAAATTCCTCTCTTCTATCAGTTTTGAGTGCTCAGCGTTTTGTCTTCTGAGGCCCTTCGTTGATTTTCATATTAAGATTGGACTTGGATTTTCGTTTCTCTCCAACAAGTTTGTAGGCATCTTCTTGCTTCGTCGTATATTTCCTTAATTTGCTCGCAGTACTTTTTGATGAAATAACTGTGAATTGGGATTTTCAGCTCGCCGATCTGCTCGTAACTCTTATGCAAGCTGCTGTATAATTCTTTCAGCATCGCCTTTCAAATGCTTAGGTAGAATTCTGTTTTCCTTGATGGAAAACTCTTTTTGATGTTGTTGTACGCCTATATGATTGTTTGGTCAAATTTTTCTTGAGATGCAATGAGGTTGTTTATTTCTTTCATGGTGGTCATTATGTCGGACTAGGTGGACTTTTAACTGATATTGGATGTTGTAGATTTCTGAAATGGCTCTTTTACTGCTAAGAGGCTCGAAAAAACATAAACAGAACTGGACCTTGGGGCTGCTAGGTGTCTGCTCTTGGCACTGGTTTTTCTGATTCCGAGAGTACAAGTACTATTGCACAAGTCGCACTCAGAGAACACGGTGATAACATTGGTTAAGCATTGAGGACATTTTTACACACCTAATATTATGGCTTGAAAAGTAATTACTGGAACGAATTCAAACACAGTTCAAATTAGAATCGCTTATTCATAATTAGTAACGGGCTTAAATGTATACCACTCAACAAATGTAAACTTATAGTCGGTTAAGCCTACGCTGACGCGATTGTTTGGATTCACACAGTGTTGAGCTTTCTATTTTTCGCTATGTAGGTTCAACTGCAATATTGTAATATTGTATTTACACAAATAACTTACTGCATAACTCAAACAAGACGTTTCGAATAAATTATTAGAAATCTGTTCTTTGTAAAACTGAACAATGGCGCAACGTTTGGATCATCCTGCTCAATGGAGCTTTGACCATACAACTATATGTGATTTCCCCATTCGAGTTAATTTTACTCCCTGCTATCACCATCAGCCCTATCAATTTTATTTTGATTTCGAAGTCTTTCATCTCTTTCGTCAGCTGCTTCCATCTTACATAACTCGATAAACGAAGCGTCTGAAGTTTGTCCATAGCTCTTCGCCTGCACTAAAAACAAAGGTCTGATGTTTAATCGCCCTTTTCGTAAACTATTCATAGCAAAGCTATACCCCTGTGGTATAGCATCTAAGAGCTTTTATAAATACTGGGTAAAAATTATTGTTTGTCGCCATTGTTCCTGCATATCTTTACGTTCCCATTTTGTGGACAAGCTTCTCGAAATATTCTATCCATCCTGTAATCACTCTTTGAGGTTAATGGCGAATTATAAATAGAACTAAAAATAACAGAAGCATTATTGGAGTCGGCACCCCTATTTGATGTTTCTCTCAGGCTTGCTCTCAGCATCAGAAGTTCTATAGCTCTTTGAGTTAGTCTAAGTCTATTGACGGATCTGATTGTTAGTATTATAGTTTCAAATGTATAAGTCATCATAGGTAGTTAGTACGCAAGTGTTAAGTAATTTTTTCTTTAGATTTATTGGAATAGCTGTGTTCTTCAATATACGTCCTAGTTTTCTGACCGCTGTCCAGGTCATTCTTATGTGTCTACTTATTTCCGCCGTTTGATTATCTGTCCCGAGTTCTATTTTATGGCTTAAGTATATATCTGTTTTTTTATATGATATCGTTGTTCGCCGACACGACTACATTTTTATGAAAACATTATTTTGGCCTTATTGAGATTCATGTGGAGACCAATTTCATCCGAATTTGTTTTGTGTTCTAACATTTTCTGTAATTCCTCGATGGCTTGGATAAACAGCATGATATTATCGACAAAACGAAGATCTTAAATATCTACCATCGATTCTTACTCCCTTCTTTTTCCAGTTGACTGCTTTAAAAAGACCACATGCGCAACGAAGATATAAGAAGACAAGCAAAAGTAGAAGACGTCACTGGATACAGTGCAAGACAGAAATGGAAATGGAGCGGGCATATTGCACGCTAAGATAGTTCTAAACGCTCAAAGCACATACTTAAATGGAGGTTACGTCTATACAGAGCTTCGGAAGATCACCAAGACGCTGACACGACAACTTGAGAGAGATATTAGGAAAAAGACAGCACTAGTTAGAACAGAACAGAGAACAGTGGAAAATCGAGGAGAAACCTATTATATCCAGAAGTGGATAATGAAGAGCTGTTAAAAAAAGATTTGATATGTCATTGTCATCTTAACTACACTTCGTGTCGTTTATAAACTTCCACAAATTATTAAAATTAATTAGTTAATTACCTACTGCTTTATCTTCAACCGATCGTAATTTAGATGCATATAAATATTACGTCCTTTTTCTCCAATACTTTTTCAGACATCGATGAAGCCGGTCGTTGACATGCATACGTAAACTGTAATTATTATTAATTAGCAACGATTTATTTCCTCAACTTTTTAGATTTTAAACATTCACTGTAGCAAAACGGCTGCAATTGAAAAGTTTTGTAATACTGCTGCATATTTTGATTATATGTAAGATAAAAGTGAAAAAAATTGATGCGTAGAAGTATTTGGAGAATTGTGTCCAGTCAAACTGTATAGTTGTTAGCGATCCAATTTTAATCACGGTGTTATTGACAACACGTCAAAACAGGTCACGTAATTGTAGTAGTCTATGCCACAATTTAATTTCTTCATCAGATAAAGGTATGTAAATACAGTTTATAGTTAAAAGTGGCACGCCCATAAAGGTGCAAATGCAACCTATCTATTAAACCCCATCATTAAATTTTCACTGCTGCAGCTGCAGGAGTATGGCTGTTCATTTTCGATACAGAGAGTGGTCATTTATGTCCTAACTTATTCAGTAAGTCCCATATCCTGCTATATTGTAATAGAATTAAACTCTCCGTAGCAGAGTCTGCAAAATTTAATTACCTGGCGCACCCATACATTTACGTATAAGTGACAGAACTTTAACCAGTTTGCTGGTCACTTCCATTTAATTAACGATCCCACAATAAATTGGGTGCGCGAGTGCAGCTCTTTCTTTTGTACTTAGACCGCGCTTCCGCCTGAAAAAGTTTGGCAACTCAAATTGGCTTCCTTTCCGGGAAAAATATGCAGAAGATCTCAAAGCTCGAAAGGTATGGGCGCAGACCCGGAGCGGATAGTGCAGGTAAGAGGGTTATGGGAAAGGCAGCGGGATATTATCTATATTTAATGAATGGGGGTAGGAGAGGCAATTGCGTCTTAAAGTGAGATTGGTTTCTTACAAGCGGAGCTCTTGAGTATGAGTAATGGTCCGAAAATTGGATGAAAAACTGAAATCGATATAACGGCTGATGTCGAAGAAGACACTCTTTCAAACTTCGCCAAGATATATGGCGCAAGCGGTTGTATTGATTCGTACATTATAAATAACTTATGAAAAGTTCGAATCGTCGTTTTCGAGCGATCATCGGGAAAAATTAAAACTTGCGCTCTGAAAAATTATACCGCATTAAGCCGAAATTGGATTTTTAATATTTTTACAGGCTGCAATAAACGAGCGAATATTTTATGATTTCCAGATTGAAAATATCTTCAAAGCTCCTTCGCCGATTTATTAAACTTTCAGCTGCGCGTGTATATTTCATAAATGTGAAGCTGGCAAGAATGATTTTTATAGGTTTTTAGAATGCCTTAACTGCAATATGTGAACAATTTTAATTTGAATATCGCACGTCTATAGAAAACTCCAGAAAAGTATATTAAGGTGTATAATTTTTTCAAACAAGAAACACCAAAATATAGGTCTAAAACTTGATATACTGCATTTAAAATATTTTAGTATAGTTTGCTATTCTTGTTGAGCATCTCATTAGCGCAATCTAGTACATTATAATAGATGAAATGAGATTTACTTGTAGTTGCTTCATTGAATAAGAGACATTTCTTCATTTAATTACTATAAAATAATTGCTACTGTTATTCCCTCAATTTTTGCAATAGAAAATTCTAATGTTCTGCTAACGAATTTGATTGATAAAAGGATATAAATTGCTTCCTGTAAATAGAATTTTGACAGTGAAACTGGAAATTAGTAACAATGCAGGAACAGTAATAAAACATGTTGGAAGAGTGCCAAAAAGCAACATCAAAAGGAGGGTTCCCACAGTGGCAACAAGATAAAACTGAAACCGAAACGAACATTTGCTCAATGGGGCAGTGGTAGGAAAGCGCTGGACTACAATTCGAAAGATTTTGTGTTCGAACCATGGTAGTGGAAAGGATTTTTCGAAAATCCATGCACTGTCTGAAGGATGTATCCGACCTAATGAAGCTATTGGTCGTCTGGTAACAAAGGAGCATTCCACTGCAGATTAGTTATAATGCACGTAATATATACACGTTTACATGATTGCAAACCATGTTGAAGGCAACGGGAAACCAGCGCA